>JAJIBD010006518.1:0-30857 GCA_021461705.1 Cryptotis parvus | reverse complement strand
TGGACTATCACTCCATACCCTCACCCCACAAATCAGTGCAATCATTCTGTATCTGTCCTCCTCCTTCTGACTCATTTCACCTCTGCATTATACTCTCCACATGCATCCATTTGTAAGAAAATTTCATGACTTCATTTTTTCTAACAGCTCCATACTATTCCATTGTGTAGCTGTACTGGTTCCTTTAACCAGTCATCTGTTCTCAGGCACAGAGGTTGTTTCCGTACTTCTGGCTATTGTGAACAGTGCTGCAATAAACGGAAGTGCAGATGGTTTTTCTGCTGTGTGCTAAACTGTTCCTGTTGTTTTTTGCACCCCTATCCCAGCCCCCAGCACCATCCTCCAACAATGAGCAGTCACGCTTTTATTTCTAGCTTAATGAGTGTCCAGATGCACAGACCTGGTGACTTGAGAGATATTTGAGACTTTTTATTTCCCTGCCAGTATCACGTGTAAAATTCAGTGGTATTAGCACTTAGATATTTTTTGAAACTTGGTATCTGACCCCATCCCTGATCAGTGTCCCATTCATTCTGCCATCCCTGTTTGCCCCAGGACCATGATCTGAAAACCCCTTTCTCTCATTTGCTTCTTTTCCATCTGGTTTCTGACTTCAGTGTAGATAAAAGTCTTGACAAATCACTGTTCTTTAACCTCATTCCTTTCCTGTGGTTCCTCATCACTTTCAGATGACCGTTCCTGACAGAATTCCCACAGCTCCATACACCTGCTCACATGCTTTGGTTACTTCTGGTCCTCGGTGCCATGTGCCCTTTCCCATCCCCTAGGGTCAAACACTGATGCTTCCAACTCCTTGTCTCAGACCCTTGCACTTCTGTGCTGTCTCCAAAGCTCTCATTCACCCTAGCATTATCAGCACATGTTCTCTCGGGAAGCTTTTCATGAACCCCTAGATGGACTAAATTCCTCTTTGTTCACTCTCCCTAGTCTGGATTGACTTTCATAGAACTTTCAGTTTTAGGTGGAAACTAAAACTGCATTTGTATATGCCTATCTGCTGGGCAGTGGGCAGGAACTGCTAGAGAGGAGAGCCCACATCTGGTCATTTTCTGGCACCAACTTCCTGCCCAAGATGACATGCATCTTGACTGTTCAGTCTGTTTTCATGCAGCAGAATTCAAACTCTTGGTAGCTCAGAAGGTTTATGGAAACTCTTGAGAAATCTTGCTCTGGTTCTAAGAAAGGTAAACTCTGATTGGGCCAAACTTCCTGGAAGAGAGATGTTGTGAGTAATACTGTGAAGAGTTGGGTTTGCTGGAGAAAAGGGGTAGGTAAAGCAGGCAAAATTGCCGAGCAAAGGTGAGATGCTGTGGTGGGCCTGAGAGTCCTGGTGCAGGCCTAGTGCACGTCAGGTGTGAGACAAGAGCAGGGGGAGAGGAGCGGAGGGGAGGTGAAACCAGCTTGTTAGAAACTCGCCTCCCACTCCCCTCCCGCTGAGGGCCTGGTGAACTGGGAATGATTTCCACAGGTATAGGAAGAACTTAAGATCTTTGGGTGGAGGGTTGGAACTTAGTACACTGTGTAGGGCGGGCATTTGCCTTGTACTTGGCTCACCAAAGGATGATATCTTCCCTCAGACAGAATAATCTTTTTTCTTTTTTCTTTTTTGGGTCACATTCGGCACTGCTCAGGGGTTACTCCTGGCTCTTTGCTCAGGAATTACTCCTGGCAGTGCTCGGGACCATATGGGATGCCAGGGATCGAACCTGGGCCGGCATGGGCCAGCTGCGTGCAAGGCAAACACCCTACCTGCTGGACTATCGCTCTAGCCCCATCAGACAAAAATAATCTTGAAAGGACAAATCAGGGGAAGAAACTCTGAGCTTTCTGTGTCCATGGAATCGGAAGTGATACAGCCTTGGAAAGTATCAGCTTGGAGTTGGATAAAGTAGTCTGGTACAGGAATGTCGAAGGCAGCACGCTGGGAGGGAAAGCCCAGAAGTCCAGGGATAAGCCTTAGAGACTCGAAGGTGGGTAGGATTGCTGTTGAAAGGTGCTGAGTGTGACAGTCCTCACGCACAAGCTGGGGACCAACACTCCACTTATGCTCTCACACTGAGCAGGTTACTTGAGTCAATCAGAGAGAAAATTTTGATTCTGGAAAATATATCTAGCAGACTCTATGAATGCTTTTGTGTGTCCATAAGAGAAAAATGAATATTATAGGAGAAAAATGTGCTGACACACAAACAGGACTGTATCACTATATCACTGTCTTCCTGTTCATCATCGATTTGCTTGAGCAGGCACCAGTAACATCTCCATATGTCCTGTCTCATGCTAGTAGAGCCCAAAGGCATCTGCTTGCTCCAGGAACATAAAGAGCCTCAAACCATTCCATCAGGTCATGGGAATGAGGACTATAATAGTTACTGGTATTTGGCATATCAAATACAACACGGGTAGCTTGCCAGGCTCTGCTATGCGGGTGGCATACTCTTGTAGTCACCTCTGATCTCCAGCATTTATTGAAGAGCAGGCTATGATCAGCTCTGGGTGTAGTTCTGAAGAGAGGGAGTCCGGATGTGGAAAATGGCGGCCCTCATGGAGTGGGAGGTCGTCTGGCTTCTTCCGAGGCTCTGCTGGGGTGGTGCGCCAGGGCTAGAACCCGCTATCCCTCCTGGGCACCTCATGATTGGCTGGGCACAGGGAGAACCAGTAGCAGCTCTGCCCCATGTCTGTGAGGACCCGAAAAATGGTGAACTATGCCTGGGCAGGGCACTTGTTAAAAAATCCAGAAATTCAAGAAATGCAAAGAGTTCAGCCATGATAAAATAAAAGATGAAATAATCTGATTTGGTGCATTTAGAAAATTGGAAAATATCACCGTTATGAAGATATGAATATGCTCATGAGCATATGAGTATGCATATGAGCATAAGTGACATGGAGCTCTTGACAGCAGAGCACAAGAGCCCTGAGTAACTGCTTGGTGATCATATTTTGGACCTAGTCATTTAGTTGGAGTTGTTAAACTTGAGATAATGATTTCATGGCTCAAATACATAAAGATAAAGTTGTTCAATTCAGAAATATGCAATACAAGCTCCAAGCTCAAAACTAAGTTACTAAAACTAGTGTCTGCAATGAGTCGTAACTCCTCCCTTGCATGTCTTGGGTTGCAGTTCTCATGGTTGTTAACCGCTTCTCTTACCTACTGGGGGCTCTTACCTAACGTTTCACTGGTTGACTGTGGCTTTGAGTTCTCTTCATTGGTAATTGCACTGTGGTTTCTTTAAGCTTCTCTGCTGCATTAATCATTGCTGAGTCTCTTTCTGATGTGGTAGACTCCGGGCCCTCTCTGCTTATCTTTCAGGAACATGAGCACCTTGACACTTCTTCAGAATACTTTGCAGTTCAACCTACTGCACACAAATCATAGTTATGCATCTTTAAACTTGTGAATCTTTCAAAAGTGCATAAAGTCCTTTAACTGTCAGAAATGCATTCATTTCTGACAGAGCTCAACACACTGAGCTCAGACTTTGCATGCTGGAAACCAGAATTTGGTACTGTGTTCTCTGAGCACTGATCCCTGAGCAGTCTTTGAGCACTGCCAGGTGTGCCCCCTTAGAAAACAACTGAGACAGAACCAAAAAAAGTACCTTTCTTTGAATTTCTCTTTTGAGAAAGGGAGCACCCAGTGATGCCTCAGGATTTACTCCTGGCTCTACATTTAGGAATTATCCTGGCAGTACTTGGGAGACTGTGGGATGCGGGAATTGACCTGGGTCAGCCTCGTGCAAGACAAACATCCTACCACTGTACTGTTGCTCTGGGCCCAAAAAAAGAACTTAAGTTTTGTGAAACTTTTTATACTCCAGGTGGAGTTAAGATGTATGTTGATGACTTGTTCCACTTTATATGCAAAAAATTCTATATATCATTTGTTTTTCCTTTTATTTGGCTTTAGAAGTTTTTTTAAATGACAGGTGAGACATTATTACCATAAAAGATCCAAGTATAAAAATAAAATTTAAAGTAATATACTTTAGATTGAAGTTGAAAACATATATGTAAATGAGAATAGATATTTGTTATAGTGTTAAATGGTTTTAATTTTCTCATTTACAGAGGTCAAAATCATATTGTATTTTCCAATTCTTGGAATAAGCAATATAAAGTAAATTTCTTATGTGCTAAAGGGGGCAGGTTGGGATTAGGAGAGAAACCGGGATATTGGTAGAGGGAAGGTCACACTGGTGGTGTTGGAACACTAAATGCCTGAAACAACTGTATAATGAACAACTTTTTATTTATTTATTTATTTTGTTTTTTAATTTTTTAAGTATTTTATTATACCACCGTGAGATATACAATTACAAAGATGTTCATAAGATGTTCATATTTGGGTTTCGGTCATACGGTGTTCCAGCACCCATCCCTCCACCAGTGCCCATTTCCCACCACCAATGTCCCCGATTCCCTCCCCTCCTCCCTAGCCTGCCTCCATGGCAGGTTCTTTATTTCTTTCACTTTCTCTCTATCTCTTTCTCTTTTCCTTCCCTTCCACATTGTGGATTACAATACATACATTAAAAGGTTGTCATGTCCATCTTTTGCCTGTATTTAACTGAGGTTCTAGGTTGGTATTAGCACTTTTTGACAATTATTAACACACTGTAATGGACAACTTTTAAATCACAGTGTTTTCAATAAAAAATAAAACAATCACGCAAAAAAAATTTAAAGTAAGTCTCCTATAGTCTCCTACTAAACAAAAAATTCGATAGACCCAGAAAGTCGCACGATTTGTGTATCACTTATATCACTTCACTTATATCGCTTGTCTTCCCATTGTTCATCGATTTGCTTGAGTGGGTGCCAATAATGTCTCCATTCATTGGGAATGAGGTTCATTATCGTTACTGTTTTTTAAATTGAATACACCATGGGTAGCTTGCCAGCTCTGCCATGGCTCTGGGTTCATCCCAAGACAGACACACACACACACACACACACACACACACACACACATTCCTTATATATATATATATATAAGGAATATTTGTAAATGAGATTGTATGTACAAATATATATATAAATATATATAAATAGATGTGTTTATATATATACATATATCTTATATATGGGTGTGTCCAAATAAATAAGTTGCTTTCCTTGCATTTGGCCAATCCCAGTCCAAGTCCAAATCCCAGGTAGGTACCCATATGGTTCCCTGGAATACCACCAGGGATGTGTATTCACTGCACAAACAGAAAACTAAGCTTGGGTGTATATGGCAACAAAACCTAGGAAGTGGAAGTAATGAGAGATCTACACAGATTTCAGGGTACCTGAAACAAATCTCTGAAGAAGGACCAAGGATGGGAGGGTGGAAAGGACTTCCAGAGGTGAGTCAATGAGCCCGGAAATTCTAGGTTACAAACTGGGTCAAGTGCTCAGGGTGCAGGGCAGCTAAAGGCAGAGCCAGGAAGTCCATTGTATGCATGCACATCCTGAAACCATCCAATCAGGTACCTTCCCAGGTCCAGCCAGGCGGTAAGGCCAAACTGATACCTCAGAGGGGCAACAGGATGTTGAAAGTCAAAGTGAGAAGTTGGCTGGACTGGCAGGGACAATTGGGGTGTTGTTTTTTAATGGGGTCTGCAGCCACTGGCTGTTTCAGGAGAGGTATTTGTCTAGTGCAGGCCCTTGCCCGTGAGGTCACTCTTCATTGACTGGCCCTGGAGGCTCTGAGGCCAAAAATGAATGTGCTGAGCTACCCTAAGGGTAGGGCCATTGCAGAGCCCTGGACGGTTTTAGGCACGTGGTGGGGCGAGTTTTGCCCCTAGTGCCTCCTTCAATCCCAGAAAATGCCATGAGGGCCCGATGCTGGTTGCTGACATCTTTTGGGCTTTTGTTATTTCTAGAGCAAGAGCACCGGGAGCTCTTCACCATAAATTCTGGGGCACAGTCGGCTTCTGGAGCATATTTGCAGTTGAGTTGTCAACAGCCGGGATCCTTTGTAGTCCAAGGGCAAGAAGGAGCTTTGCCTCTCTCTCAGCGCTAGGGTCCCGCAGCAGCCAGAACTACCTGCAGTGCTCCCTGGGCTTGCTCCGCCACCTGGGGAGGAGACGCAGTCACCAGGTCTCCTTAACCTTTACCCCCAGAAAATGACTGGGTGTCCAGTTTGTTGCCCAACTGGAGCAGCAACTTCTGCTTGGCAGTGCTTTTTATTTGTGGGGGTGGGGGTGGCATGGGGTAGGGTTGTGGAAGGTAGGGTTCTCTCAAGTGGAGCTCGAGTATCCAGGTGTCGGCCAGGGCTCCCCTTGCCTCTCTCTATCCCAGCTGGCAGGAGGCTCAGTTCCCCGGGCAGGTGTGGTGCTGGGGGCCACCTCAGCTGGTGCTTTGGGGGCCCTCAATCGCTGCACCTCAAAGTGCACTTCAGAGTCATGCCACACAGTGCTGTTAGAGAGGGCCACAGAGCACAGTTGGGGTTGATGGGGCCCTCCAGGGCCACACCTATGATTCTGAGGGTCACCAGAGCCACCCGGCATTGCTTGTACCCCAGTGCTGCCGGGATCACCTCGGTACATCCTGCCATATTTGGGGAGCCACATGATGCCAGAGATTGAAGTGGGTTCCTGCTTGTGCAAGGCTCACTATTACCTCAAACTGTTGGTGGGATAGCTCTCCAGTGACATTCTTGGGGCAGGAAAGAGGGTCTCTGAGTCCAGAGGATTTGTAGATAATTTGTTCAGACAGAGTCCTTGCACTGTGCTGACCACACAGAAACGCCTTGGGAAACCTTGCGTGCTGCTGACACGGGTTCAATTCTGGCTCTGTATATCATTTCTAAAATATAACTATGACTTGCTCTTCAAGTTCATGTTCTCCCTTAAACATGTGTCTTTGTTGGCTTGCTTTTTTTTTTTTTTGGGTCACACCTGGTGATGCTCAGGGGTTACTCCTGGCTCTTTTGCTCAGGAATTACTCCTGGCGGTGCTCGGGGACCATATGGGATGCCGGGATTGAGCCCGGTCGGCTGTGATGCCCTACCCGCTGTGCTATTGCTCTGGCCCCTTGGCTTGCTTTCTTTCTGCCTTTTCCACTCTGGAGACACATATTCTCTCTTGAATACTTATAACCTTTTTCTCTCCCCTCATGTCTTTCTAAATAAATTTTGTTCAATAAAAACTATCTTGCTTCACTAAAATAAAGGTGAAAAAATATAAAACTTTGATTACATACTTAGAGTTTTGATAATTCCTTATAAATATTTGAAAAACGCAAGGGTAGAGTGATAGCACAGTGGGCAGTACACTTGCCTTGCACACAGCTGGACCAGGTTTGGTACTTGGCACTCCATGTAGTTCTCTGAGCGATCCCAGAGAGCGATCCCAGGAGCGATCCCAGAGAACAACTGTGTGTGGCCTCAAACCCAAAAAAGAATAAAAAGAAACACTGAATGAGCCTTTTAACTGTTATGGTCGAGATGTATGAGGAAATTAACACTGTATGACAGCATTTTTGTTTGCTGGATTGATCATGTATAAAACACACTTTTACTTTTTATTTTATTTATTTATTTGTTAATGACGAAAACTGAAATTTTATGTGGTACTCAGCACGAACTCAGATGAGATGAAGAGCACTAAAAGTATAGCTTTGGGGGTCGTGGGTGCCAGTGTCTGATCCGGATGCTGATGTCATTTCCTCCTGCATCTGCCAAGCAGTCTGAAGGAGAGGGAAGGGAGGAGTCAGTATACTTGTCATGGGGATAAGGCGCCTTCTTTAGTTTTCGTGTTCTGTTTAATTATTCGTCTACCAAGTTGTCATGAAACTTGATGAGAAGAATGTAGGAGATAACAAAAGAAGGCCAGAATAGATTTCACTTCAGCACAGTTCAGTATGTTGTAAACCACTCTTTAAACCCTTGGAAAATGAGCCTGTTTCCTAGATTAAGATAGACAGATGTATGTATTTGATGGATGAAAAATAACATAAAAGTACTGGGGAATAAGTTGAAATTATAAATGCATAACAATATCTTTCCTTTTCTAACATAGAACCAGGCAAGTCACTACACTCATTTTCTGTTTGATCATTCTTGTTTCTTTGATATTGATAAGAAACAGGAGGGAGCAGGAGAAGTCAGTTTATATTAGTCTCCAACATGCTGGACATGATTAAATGCTCAGTCAGTGTACATTGACAGTAGTCCTTTCCATCCCTACTGTCCATCCCATCTCTCTAGGATCATGCCTTAGATTTAGCATGTTGCCAAATGCATATCGAAAAGTACTGAGCAAGATGGCTTGTGCTGGAAAGAGTGGGGCATGTTTTTTTTTTTTTTTTACTTGTTATGGTACCTCATGGAAATACGTTGTTTCTCTTAGGGACCCAGGCAGCAGAAAGGTGACAAGCCATTGCCGGTTGTCACCTGGACAGCCCTGTCTGTGGTGGCTGCAGGAGGCTGAGGCAATTCTAGCTTCCGGGAACCTGGAGGTAATGCTCTTTTGCCATTCTGTTGTGTTTGTCATATGGATCATGCTGGCACTTAGCCAAAGAGTGCATTGCAAGTTCTTAAGTTGTATGTGATCACTGCCATGTGCTGAGAAGATATCTAGGTCCAGAGGGGGCCAATTGATTTTATACATTTCTTGGTCCACGCACCAATAACTGTAACTAGCTGGGTGGGTATTTCCTGTTGGGTCTGGCTCTCAGTGATTTGGGGCAGAGAAGTAATTGGATTGGTGTTGAGAATTAGATAACGAAGGTAGTTATGGGTTCAATCTTTGAATTGGTTGGAGTGTTAGTAAAATGATTTTCATGTACTTGTGAAACCGGGTCTCAAAGGGTGATGTAATCTACTTCTGTATTGAATGGATGCCACAAACACAAATACAGATTCTAAGAAGACACATAATTGTCAGAGATCCTGGCCTCAGAGTCATCTATCTATCTATCTATCTATCTATCTATCTATCTATCTATCTATCTATCTATCTATCTATCTATCTATCTATCTATCTATCTATCTATCTATCTATCTATCTATCTATCTATCTATCTATCTATCTATCTATCTATCTATCTATCTATCTATCTATCTATCTATCTTCAGGAGAGAATTCGAAGCCTGCAGAGGATGTTTCTAAAGGTCAGTTCTCTCTGTCCACAGCTCATCTCTAAAGGCCCAGGCTCTCTGCTTGGAAGGATGAAAAACGCAGTTCTATTGCTGACTAAGAGGAAAGTCAGAGGATTTGGTGAACATGCACATTGTCTGTTTATGTACAATGTCTAATTTATAAAAGAGGAATCAAGTTTTGAAAGACTACTGTTTATTCAGAGTCCTTACTTTACAAACAGAGATGTAAGGACTACAGTCCGTATAGAATTTCAGGTTTCTGAACACACAGTCTCTTGAGTTGCTACATAGTGTTGATCATGGCAGATAAAGTGGGCTGAATTGCCATATTTTTGTGCATTGATAATGGCGAATACAATGAGATTTCACTTGTATCACTTGTCTTCCCGTTGTTCATTGATTTGCTTTGCTCCTGCGGGCACCAGTAACATCTCCATACGTCCTGTCACAAGCAAGTGTAGCCCAAGTGCATCTGCTTGCTCTAGGAACATGAAGAGACTCAAACCATTCCTTCAGGTCATGGGAATGAGGTCCATAATTGTTTTTGGCATATCAAATACAACACAGGTAGCTTGCCAGGCTCTGCCATGTAGTTGGTATACTCTCAATAGAAGGCTCTCATCTCGAGCATTTACTGGTGAACCTCAATGGGGAGAGATCTGCTTTTCCCTTGGGTGGAGTTCTGAGGAGCTGTGGAGTCTGGATGTTGAGAATGACTGACCTCATGGAATGGGGGGTACCTCTGGCTTCTTGCTAGGCTCACTTCGGATGATGGGCCATGGCTAGAACCTGCCTAGAACTGTATAGAGTGTATAAATGTGAAAGATCCTGGGAAGGACCTGGTCATGACTTCCAGGACTATCTAAGACTGTTTGGTGCCAAACGAGGGTTTGGTGCCAGACTCCGAGCAGTCCAGAGCAGAGTTGGGGGCTCGCGCACTCTGCAGCCTGAGGACCACGCCCCGGCGCCGGGCTGACCTCTGGGCTGAGATGAGCCACCGCGCCCCCCCTGCTCCCCCTGCCAGTTCTCAGAGGTAGGTCTGGCCAGGCCCGCTCCCTGGTTCCCCCGGCAGCCCCCAAGCTTGAGCCGGGGCAGCCCCGCGGGCTGAGGAGAAGCCCTGGTCAGGAAGGGCCGCCATGGCGACTTCCCCAGTGCCCGGGGTCCTGGAGGAGGTTCGCGAAGGCGTACGAGACCCGCATCCTGGCTCCAGCCCCAGGCGCGAAAAACCACTACAGCGATATGATTGAGTTATAATTCATGTGAAAACCTTGATTAAAGTCACAACTTTAAAACCAACTCAATTTTCCTCTGGCATTTAAAGCAGGAAGTATGAAGAAAGTGCCTGGCTTTTTTTAATTCCATTACCACGTTTGTTTTGTTTTGTTTTTGTTGTTTTGTTTTGGGCCATACCTGGTGGCACGCAGGTCTAACTCTTCACTCTGCTCTCAGGGATCATCAGCAGTGCTTGAGGAATCATAAGGGATACAGAAACCAGCTTGGCCACAAACAAAGCAGGCACCTACCCACTGTGCCATCTCTCCAACCCCCATTACCAAGTCTTAAAGAGTAACTGTCAGGGAATTACTAAATCAGCCTGATAAATACCAGTAAGGAAAGGTCTTAAATTTTTTCTCTTGTGTAGGTATACCATAGTTTCTTTATCCAGTCGTCTGTTCTTGGGCACTCTGGTTGTTTTCAGATTCTGGCTATTGTGAATAGTGCTGCAGTGAGCATAGAAGTGCAGATGTTTCTGTTGTGTGTTTTTGGGTCCCAGGGTACATTCCCAGGAGTGGTATTGCTGGGTCATATGGGAGTTCAGTTTCTAGTTTTTGGAGGAATGTCCATATTGTTTTCCAAAATGACTGTACCATTCAGCATTCCCACTACACATGGAATACTATACAGATGTTAGGAAAAATGAAGTCATGAAGTTTGCCTGTAAATGGATGGACTTGGAGAGTATCATGGTGAGTGAAATTAGTCACAAGGAGAAAGACAGGTATAGAATGACTGCATTCATTTGTGGGATTTGAAATAGATATAATGAGACTAATATCCAAGGCCAGGCAAAACAGGGGTCAGGAGGACTTGTTAATGATTGGAATCTACCACAAGAGTGTGGGGAACAGAGGTTAAGTAAGATAGAGAAGGGACTAGTTTGCCAAGAATAATTGGAAATGGTAACGCTAAACTAGAACTGAGTATTGAAAGTAGGTAAAGGTATATACGTGATAACCCCTCAGTAAATGTACTGCAAACCACAATATAATGTGCAAAAAGGAGAGAGAGAGAGAGAGAGAGAGAGAGAGAGAAGAGAGAGAGAGAGAAGAAAAGTGCTATAGAGGTGGGAGGGGAGGAAATTTGGGGACATAGGCGGTGGGAAATGTGCACTGGAGAGATGGGTGCTAGAACACTGTATGACTGAAACCCAATTGTAGAACAGCGTTGTAATTATCTATTTCACAATGATATATTACAATTTAAAAAAAAGAGAAAAATTTCTCTGAAGAGGAAGATATGAAGAGCTTAGTTTTATCTCTAGCAGGTACTGTTTGATTTAGTGGGTTCCCAGGCCCACCTTTCCTGAGGTCATGCAACATTCCTCTGGCGCTACCTTGATAACCTGAGTGGGAGCCAGTCTATTTCTGTGCTGCTGACGGCAAGGTTGGGCGGGTGCAGACTGATGCACGGTGCAGAAAATCCCCACTTCTCACCACAACCAGTTGCTGGAAATTAGGTCACGAAGCAGATTTAGGCCTGTGAGGCAGGTCATATTTTGCCCAATAAACAAAGCTACACAATCGGGAAGAAGTTGTCCTCACATATCAAGAACTCAGCAGCGAGTCAGTCCACAGAACTTGGCCAGACGAGTTTTGAAAACAAGGGCATAGGAAGACTCAAGTTCTATTGTAGCTTAAAACCAACAATTCCACATTATAGATGTGATAAAGCAGACCAGTGAAAGTACACACTTAACATGGAGGGGGATGCAAAGCCAAGTATTTACTGCACGTAAATAATATATTGGGAAATTTGGCAGCAATCTGTTAGTAATAATGATGAGTCATTGGTAACTTTGAAAGGTAAAAAGAGCTTATACAGGAGACGGATCTCCTTAAGACCATGTATGAATTGATGGAACTAGAGTGTATCATGCTGAGTAGATAAAAAGGAAAGGGATGATCTCTGTCATACGTGGGACTTAAAGATACACAATGAGGTAGCAACAGAAGGCCAACAGCAACACAGCCTGTTATATAGAATTGATCAGTGCAACTGAGTTGGGGAGGGGTGGGTTAAAAGGGATTATGTATTCAGATCATCTCATTGATAAGACCTGGTCTCCTTGAAAAGACGGATAGGGGTATCAAGTAATAGGGCTCTTCCAGTCAGTGTTTGCCTTGGATTTCAATCCTTCCCTTAGGTTTGGGAAGTTTCCAGGAGACAGGCCCTGTTTTCTCTAGTGAGTCTGATTGCTTGACTCAATTAAATAGATGCTCCACTCACTTTCCATATTAAAATTTAGTAGGAAGCTTTCCATCTAATGTGGGAGGGAAGGAGACACTGAAGGGGTGGTGATGCTGGAATACTTTATGTATAAAACCTTACTCATAACAGTTTGTAAACCATAGTGCATAAAATAAACTAAATGAATAAATAAAAAACAAATTTAAAATCATTTACTAAGAGCAAAAAAAAGATCTTTTCTATATTTTTGGCTCTTCCCAATTTTTTCTGCTAGACAATTTTGTAATCTGTTTTCATTTTTTTGATCTCCTCCCTACACAATTTATCCTATATTTCTTTCTTTTACAGTAGTAATAATGGTTGGACTTTATTTATGACCATTGTCAAAAATAAGGTAAAATTATAACTTCTTTCCAGCAGAATAATATAGAATCTGTTGGTGTTGAGTTATCAATTATTTTCATCATTGCTTACTATAATGTTTAACCTCTTGTTCTATCACTATACTGGATAAGTTATAGAGCCTGTGTTCTGTCACATGCATGGTTATTGCTTGAAATTATTCTATATGATATACCACGTGCTAATAAAAAAGACTCATTGATCTTTCTAAAAAAATAAAATAAAATCCCATTCCAAATCCAGTGACCCAGCAGTTCTACTCCTAGATGTATGCCCAAGAAAAATAAAGATGCAGGTTTTCACAAGGGGTGTGATTCTAAATATTCATTACATTAGTATGTTGTAATAGTCAAAAATTGGAAATAGCCCAGCTAGGACTTGGTGGGTGAACAAATGTGTTGGATCTGGGCTAGGATATCTCAGTGGGGAACTCTGGCTCTGCAGGTGTGAGGCCTGGGTTTGATCCCTCACAGTGCATACCCCTCCCCGCCCTCCACCCCCCGAAAAAAAAAGTGCTGTATTATATACCCTAGGGATATTATTTGGCCATAAAGAAATTACTGGCTCATGCCCCCAATAAATGAACGTCAAGAACATGCTGGTAGAAAGAAGCTAGTCGGGGGTCCCGCTGGTGTGAAAAGTTCAAATGGCACATCTTTCGAGGTGGCAGTGATGACTAAGTTCTACAGAGCTGCTTTATGGTGTAATAAAATGCTCTAAAATTTCCCAGGGTGACGTTTGCCCAGTGTGGTTCGCCACTGAATTGTACACTTAAGAAAATTGTGTGGTCAGCAAATTACATCTCAGGAAAGCTGTTTAAGTAACAAAGAACTATCCGCCAGATCACCTTAAGGAGCAGTGCATGAAATCATCCAGAATGTTTATATTTTAATGTCAGAATCAAAATTGTGACTTTTGTAATACTATTTATGGCAAAAACATACTGTTCCAGTTCATATGAAGTTTCACATATTGTGGAGGAGCACACTTATATCAAGGGACACTTAATAGCAAGCCCACTTGTTGTGAACCTTTAACTTGTTTTACCATTCTTGTGAGATTAGAATATTTCATGTCCAATGTTGATGTTCACTGTCTTCCCGTTCATCATCAATTTGCTCGAGCTGGGCCCCAGTAACATCTCCATATGTCCTGCCTCATGCTAGTAGAGCCCAAGGGCATATGCTTGCTCCAGGAACATAAAGAGCCTCAATCCATTCCGGAATGAGTTCTATAATTGTTACTGGTATTTGGCATATCAAATACAACACGGGTAGCTTGCCAGGCTCTGCCGTGCAGGTAGCATATTCTTGTAGTCATCTCAAAATCCAGCATTTATTGATGAACCGCTCGGGCTGTGATAGGCTGGTCTGCTGGGTGGAGTTCTGACGAGGAGGAAGTCCGGATGTGGAAAATGGAGGTCCTCATGGAGTGGGGGGGTCGTCTGGCTTGTTGTGAGGCTCTGCTGGGGTGGCGGGCCAGGGCTTGAACCCACCATCCCCTCCTGGGAGCCTCGTGAGCAGCTGGGCACAGGGAGAGCAAGTAGCAGCTCTGCCCCTTGTCTATGAGTCTCTCAAAAAAAAAGGGCGATCTGGCTGCGACATCTGTCACCCCATTGATCGCCAGGGTTGATTCGGTTGATCTGGTTGGCTAAGCTGGTGTCCCCTTCCTCCTTCACCGCCTCCATATGCGTCCTTCCCGAAGCTGCGCACTCGATCAAAAGAGGACGGCCTTCCCGAATCGAATCCAGAATTGTTATAAAAATTTTAAAAAGAAACTGCATTTGAAAGCATATTAAAAACAAAAGCAGAGCCAAAGAGATAGTCCAGTGGGTAAGACGTATGTTTTCAAAGCAACTGGCCTGGATTTTTTCCCCGGCACTATATTGTCCCCACCAGAAGTGATCCCTGAGCACAGAGCCAGGAGTAAACTCTGAGCATTGCTGTTGCAACCCCCAGACTACAACCTCCCAGACCAAAAAGAAGCAAAATAAATCAATAAAGCAAATTCATTAATTATTACTTACTATGATGTAGAAAAATAAATTCATAATAAATTTTAAAATTAATTATTTCCCCAGTAATGCAAAATGCAAAAGTAATATTTGGTATTATCCATCCATGAAAATTAGTCATCTAAAAAGTGACTGAGAATACACATATACAATAAAATGAAAAATATGGAATAAAAAATTATGCATGTTATTATTTTGAGTTTGCTATAATTTACATAGGAAAGAAATTTAAGAAAAAAATGTTAAATATAAAAATCTTAAACTGACATCATTCTCAGTAGTAATAAGATGCCACTATCCTAGTAGCATAATAATTTCTAGTATTCCTATTGATTTATAAACACTATCCCACAAAAGGAATCCTTGAAAGCTTTCTTCTATCTTCCTGAAAGCTGTCTTCAGGAAACTGGAAAAGTGTAAGCCTGGAATATCACCTTATATCAAATATGAAAGTGCTGAAAATGATACAGAATATCAAAGTACATAGAAACCAACTTGCAAGGACCCTCACTGGCCAAATCTAGGGTGTTTTAGTATTCTGAGTAAATAACCTTTAGAAATAAATTATAACCATGGAATAAAATAAGAATCCATAAGCCCATGGCTAAAGTTATTTCAAGTTATTTTGTGACATGACATATATGGGAAATGTTCATTATTAAAACTGATTTTAATTAAATAAAATAAAAGTTCTTCCTTGTGAAACTATAAGTAACAAAAAAATCAAAAATTATATTAGAAATAGAGATAGATAGATAGATAGATGATTGATAGATAGATAGATAGATAGATAGACAGACAGACAGACAGACAGATAGATTGATAGACACTAGAACTAGCAGGTGGCAATTTGAAAGGAAAATACCTAGCCAACAGTATATTCCTATTTAAAAATGTATTAATATTGAAAAGTAAAATAGCAACTTTATACAAAGAATTCTATAGATAGAGCTGTATGCAAGTTACCTGAAAAACATCCTGAGTAATGGGACAGATCTAAATCTTATGCCCAAAAAACTGCAGTGAAAAAACATGACAGTATTTATGTATTCATGGCAAATACACAATATTTGAATGCAATCATGAGAAATGGTCATACCCACATTGCAGCTGCCCTAGGATTAATCAACAAGACCACATATGGTCCCCCAAGCACCGTTTGGAGTGATACTTGAGTGCAGAGCCAGGAGTAAGCCCTGAAACCACCATGTGTGCGCTCCACACCCCCCACAAAAACTCACAAAGAATGCTAGTGCATATAATGCATATATGATAAAATGTAAACATGGAGGGATCTGAGAAGAGGACAGGTAAAAGTTTTTGCTAGCCTCATAGCTTTTGCTCTAAATTTGAATGCTTTAAAATAATTCTAAACTTAGAGGATGGAGAGATAGTACAGCAGGGAGGGCACTTGCCTTGCACCTATGGTCCCCATGCATTGGCATAAGTGATACTTAGTGCAGAGGCTGAAGTAAACTCTGAATACTCCAGTTCTTCCCTCCCACCCCCAAAAAATGATAAATTTAAAATACACTAGTTCTGTGCAGTCGAATAATATTTTATACTTCTCTATGCCTCAATTGTCCTATAGTTAACACGATATACAATGTCAGAAACATACATACATGCAAAATAGTTTTCATATATTTGAAATATACAATCTGTGTCTGTGGCTCAAGGATTCCTGGGCTTGAAATACTTTCCTCTGAAGGGCGGGTCTCTGCAGGGTGGGTCCTTGTAGGCTGGGTTTCTGACAAGCCGGGCTAGAGACTGGATTAGTCTGTTGGGTGAATGTTGATGTTGATGTTAATTTGGATATATTCATCTCAAGATAGCACCTAAGTGCCTGCTACCTTCAAGGCTTTTAGCTTATAAAGAACCAGTTTCAGCTTTTGTCTCTTCTGCCATTGTCCTGACCCAGAGGGAAAATTCTGAGACTATCATTTCCTGAGGATTCCAGAAGAGTGCTTCCTTCCAACTGCTTCCTTCCAACTCAGCCTAGTAGCGTTGGACAGGATGTTGATCTAGGTAATTTTGAAAACGGTTTTTTTCTATGTTGACTTACACAATGTCTACTTTTGGAATATAAAAACAAATTTTATTCTGTAAATGTTTATTTGCTCAAGATTGGAAACCCTAAAATTTTTTAGGGTGAGTGGTTATTCCCCTGGTTCATGGGGAATGGATCACATAATGTAGTCTTCTCTTTCCTACCGTCCCAAAAGTGTGAGAATTGTATCCTCTGCTATTTCTGTAGATGTAGATGCAATTATAGTATGATGGAATTTAATAATGAAACCCGAACAATCACCCAGTGTATTACTGGTTTCCATAGACCCTGAAATTGAAGAAGGTCAGCTCTCACATCTGTTGGCATTTGGTCAAAAGCTGAAAGATACAACCATGAGTCATGCCTTGGGGGCCTTCTTCCTCTTCCTCCTTCTCTGCAGTCTTTACTCTGACAGCTCTGACCAAGACAGAGGAGGTGTGTCACCCCCAAAACCAGTGCGAACTGATAAGAGGAAGTGAAGGGACTCTGCAAAGCGCAAGGCAAGAATGTGTTTGTTGTGGTGACTAGCTTGGAAAATGAAAGTTTGATGATGATCTTGTGTGATCACTGCTTTCATCCGCTGGCATCACGGTAAGAGGAGAGAACGCAGGGAAGAGTAATGGTTGGGCAGAGCCCGCAGTCCCTGAGTACACAGTTAGTCTGCATGCTCTCAGGAATGTTGATCTCCAGGGCCACAATGCAGTGTGCTGAATGTTTGTGTTCCTCCAATGTCTGAGGTAAAGCTATAAGCCCAAGGTGATGGGATTTGGGTTGACCTTAGGAGAGGTAAGGAAGGTTGGCTGTGGGAAGGAGGGCTGGCCTGGCATGATCAGATTACAGTGGAAGAGAGGTTCCCCCACCCCAGGTGCCGGCACTGAGTGAGGGATAACATGGGGAACACATCCAGCAGATGGTCTCATGCCAGTAAAGGGTTGACTAGAATCTTTACCTGGGTTGCTGAGATTTTGACAGGATTACTAAGAAACCAGCCATTGAGCAGTGCCTCGGAGGAAACGCAAACACTTGTGAAAGTGAGCTGCAGATTTGGGATAGGAGTCAGGGAGGCCCCTGGCCAGAGCAGGCTGGAAGAAGCTGTCAAGACTCTGGGCAGTGCCAGCCAGGCAGAAAGGTCAAGTGTGAAGTCCCTGTGGAGGGAGGGGAGCCCCAGATTGCAAGGATGGAAAGGGAACACTGCTCACTCGATGTGGAAAATGTGGATTTGAGGGGGCCAGAGCCACAGTCCAGCAGGTAGGATGACCCAGGTGCAGTCCCCAGCATCCCAGATGGTCCCCCGAGCACTGCCAGGAGTAAACCCTAAGCATTGCGGGTGTGACCCAAAAGATGAAAAAAAATGTGGGTATGAGTCTCAGTGAGGCAGGAAAGGTTGATGACTTGGGGGAGGTGTGTGGAAAAGGAAAGGAATTCAAGAAAGGAAAAATTCAAGAAAGGAAAATGAGGAAACAGCATTTTGGAGGCTGCTTCCAACACCAGAGACCAGCAGCTTCATCCAGGGAAGAGGCAGAAGGGGCTTGGGGTACAGTAGGGGTGCTGAGTGACCAGGAAGGTTAGCAAGTGATGCCTCTCGGGTCTCATCATGTCCAAATTCTGACAGAAGCTGAGGGACCTTGGGCAGCTCCTGTGTCTCTGTTTCACTAGCTGTAAAGGTAGATACATAAGATCTACCTCCAGGGATAATTCTATAGGAGTTCTGAGAATTCTGGAATGGCAACTGACAGTGTTGTCATCTTAGTCACATTTGCATCCGTCCTGAACAGTGCCCCTAGAAGCTAGGAATTGACTTCTCTCGCCCTGAAAATCTCAGAGGGCAGCAACACCACCCCCCACCCCCCGCAAGAGCGGTGTGACTGTCTTCATCATGATCATCACTAGGTCTCCTAGAAAAGTTACTGCGTCTCTCCATCAGCACTTGTTGCTGCTGCCCCCGGCTCGCTTACGTCGGGGTGGCATTTTACTTCTTTCCTTATCCAACCTCTGCTAGTATCGAACTTGTCTCTTGTAGCCTCCTCACCTCTCACAGAGCTGAAGTTAGGGCCTTGCTTTGGGTGAAGATTTGGTTTAAGGGAACATTGCTGCTGTTTCACTTTCTTACCAGTTGTGTATTCAGGGGAGCTATACTTTGCATTTCCCCAAGAATGTTTCCTTTGCCTTCTCAGCTTGGCTCACTGCTGAGTACATGGGTTTCTCTCTGGGCCTAGTTCAGCTTTTTGGCAGGTTTTCTTTACCAAGCTTTTGAGATCTTGAGTAAGATGAGTTTTAGAGGCCAAATTAGTGACCTCATTTCAATATTTGAAACAGGGAAACAGGATGCCTGAAGGTCAGGGACAAACTACACACAGCATTTACCATATTGATCTTACATTGAGTTGTGGTCTGGGTGCGCTGAATTAGAAATAGCTAGAACAGTAACATTTGAGATGGTTCAGTGTGGACTGCAGACTGCCATAGCAGGCCTCAGATAAGCAAGAAGTTAGGGATGCTGCAAGAAGGCCTAATGCAGCAGATGCTGCGTGAGCAAAGGGGGTGTGGTGGCAGGGAGACCCTGTACCCCAATCTTTATGGCAAGACAGGGTCTGGGAAGCGCAGTAAGCGAGTAAGTCCAGCATCAAGGCATCCAGTGGAGCATAAATTCTCTTTATAGTCCTTAGTTTTCTTCAGCCACTCAAAATAAGGATTTCCCAAATCCTTTTCTCTGTAAAAAGAGAATCCTTTTCTCTGTAAATTTGGCGCATCTGTAACATTTACTGTGACGTTTGCCTGCAGAACCACCTCAGGAAAATAGGGACCAGGGGCTGCTTCTTGCTTCCCCCATGTACACCACCACTCAGAGATTGCATTATAGGTGATTGTATTATTGCTTCTCCTTTACAATCAGATATTTGTTAAATTTATTGTGTGTTAAGTTTTTTTATTTGGTCAAACCCAGGCCCTCACACATAAGGCACATGCTATAAATGCTATACAGCTGAGTCTTGAATCTGCCCACCTTTTATTTTAGTTTCTTCACTTGATCACTTGCCATCCCATTATTCATCGATTTGCTCAAGTGGGCGCCGGTAACATTTTCATTTGACCCTATCACGTGCCATACGAAGAGCCTCAAACTGTTCATTTAGGGTCTTGATGAAGAAGTCTGATGATCTTGTAGGTGGGTGGCCACATGATCTTTTGACATCCCGTGGGATCCAGTCGGTAACAGCTCTAGTCCAGCAGTCCATCTCCAAATCGCATTACATGTTCAGTCCATCTGATTTTCGATGCCTTGGCAAACGAGACAGCGTCCCTGACTCTGGAACAGCGACAGAGGTCGGAACTCTGGATTCCTTCTTTCACTTGAGTGAGGTGTGATATTCCAAGCATAGCTCTTTCGATTCCTCTTTGGGAGACCCGAATAGCATTCTCATCCTGCTTCCGTAGGGCCCAGGTCTCTGAGGCGTATGTTAATGCAGGGAGAACAGAGGAGTTGAAGAGATGTGCCCGGAGCCGGAGGTTCTTTGTCTTTTTAGCTATTTCTTTGATGCCTTTGAAGGCATTCCATGCTGCTCTCTTCCTCCTGCGCAGCTCAGGTTTTAGGTCATTCATCATGTTGATTTCTCGACCTAGGTACACATAACTGCTGCATTCAGAGATGTTTGTTCCATTGAGAGTGAATGGGCCTCTGGAACTAGTTCATTTTTCATAGTTTTGTTGAGATTCAGCTGTAGACCTATCTTTCCACATTCTCGGTCAAAGTCAGCCAGCATTTGTGCCACTTGGCTAATGTTTATTTTATTGTTTTTTATTATTTGTAACAATTTTCCCATTTATTTAAGCGCGGTGGTTTAAAAAGTTGTTGGTGTTGATTTGTTACAGGCATTCAGTATTCTAACACCAGTGCCATCACCACTGTCACCTTCCCTCCACCATTGTCTCCATTTTCCCAGCCACCCCTTGAGCCTGCCCCTATAGCAAGCCTACAGTAATTTACTTTCTTGCCACTGAATGGCTAATGGTAAAAAATAAATAATTCAGTAAAAGAAAATTTGTGAAATTGTTGTATCTCACAGTGGGGGCATTCAGTCCTTGACTGAGGATTTACTAAGCTGTTGTTGCCAGTTAAGCATTTCTGTGTTAATGTTTTTGTGAGACAATACTAGTTGACTTCTATGTTCCATTCCCATCCAGTCTGGGATGCTCCTACTGGGATGTCAGTGAGTAGAGTTTGGAGATATTGGACCATCATATGGGATGCCAGGGATCAAACCAGGGTCGGCTGAGTTCCCACTAGACTATTTCTCTGTGACTCTTCCTAGTCATTTTAGTGGGAGATTTTCCCCTGGGTTTGAAAATCCATCAGTGAGTAAAATGAAGACAGGGTGTTGGTGATAATGCTGTGGAAGCCTTTGAAATGTTGGGGCTTTGAACTTGTTTGTGTTTTGAAACCTCCCTAACTATGATACCCCTGTCTTCCTTAGTTATTTTCCCCCAGAATATATTACTAGATTGCACGGTAAAACAAGTCCTATACCTCTCATACACTATCAGGTGAGTTTCCCCCAGTAGGGGAAACAATTGTTGCATCCTACAAATTTATATTTGGTAATCCCATAACATGTAGTTAGGCCACTAATTTTTTGGTTTTGGTGGTTCCAGAAATGAACAGAGGGCTCAGACTTTCAAGGCAGAACTTTGGCACTGAGTCATGCCTCTGAGACCCATAGCATTCCAGTTCACTCCGTTTAAGCTTCTCAGTGGAAGTGAGACGCCACACGCAGAACAATAGCTGCATGTTAACGGCTCCACTACTTGGGACAAAAGAGAAAATCCAGTTTCAGAAACCAGCTCCAGATTACCCTCCCACCCCCATAAAATAACAAGGATCCTGCAGTGGCATCTCCAATCTCTAGGAAACCTGGGACTGACTGTCAAAGGTTGACCGTGAGCACTGTCATATCCACTTGGATATTGCTAAGGCCTTGTAGCCTGCCCACTGGAGTTACACTCAAGACTTAAATGAAGGCTCTTTAAAAATTAACCATTTGGTGGGGATAGCCCCCGCCACCATTTATGGCATTGATTGTTCTCTTTCAGTTAACTGCGATGTTTAGAGCAGGCTGCAGGCACCAGGATCCGTGGAAGACCACCTAGCGGGCCCTCGATTTAATATAGTTTGAACTCCTCCGCCAGTAATGTCGAGATGTTGTTCTGAAAGCAAGGTGGACAGACTATCTCCCAGTTGGACAGTGGATGCCTGGAACTCGTTTCATTGCTTTCAAAATTCCTTTGAAAAAAGAACTTTCAAGAGAAACTCGCTCCAGAAGAACGTTTTTCTCCCTTGGATCTTTTTTTTAACAAAATTCAAGAACAGAATGAAGAACTTGGACTGATTATTGATTTAACATATACTCAGCGCTATTATAAACCAGAGGATTTTCCAGAAACGATTCCTTACTTCTGGTCTGCCACCCCAGCAGAGCCTTGCAACAAGCCAGACGACTCCCCCCCCCCCCTCCATGAAGGCTGCTGTTTTCCACATCTGGACTTCCCCCTTGTCAGAACTCCACCCAGCAGACGAGCCTATCACAGCCTGGATTATCGACACCCACCCTGCAGTAGTTCAATCTGGCCCAGGTATGCTGATCCAGAGACTCACAGACATGGGGCAGAGCTGCTACTTGCTCCCCTGTGCCCAGCCATTCACGAGGCGCCCGGGAGGGATGGCGGGTTCTAGCCCTGGCCCGCCACCCCAGCAGAGCCTTGCAACAAGCCAGACAACCACCGCCCACTCCATGAGGGCCGCTCTTTCCACATCTGGACTTACCCTCGTCAGAACTCCACCCAGCAGAAGAGCCTATCACAGCCTGGCTTGTGCAACGCTTGCAGCCGCAGCAGTTCATCAATAAATGCTGTATTTAGAGGTGACTACAAGAGTATGCCACCCGCATGGCAAGCCTGGCAAGCTGCCCATGTCGTATTTGATATGCCAAATACCAGTAACAATTATATTAGGTCATTCCCATGACTTTATATAATGGTTTGAGGCTCTTTATGTTCCTGGAGCAAGCAGATGCCCTTGAGCTCTACTGGCATGAGACAGGACATATGGAGATATTACTGGTGCCCGCTCAAGCCAATAGATGACGAACGGGAAGATAGATAGTGGTGGGGATAGCATCATACCCAGCAATGCTTGGGGGCCTACTTCTAGCTCTGTGCTTGGGGTTCTCCTAGTGGTGCTGGTGTCCAAGGATTGAACTAAGGATGACTGTATGCAAGACAAACATCATAACCCCCTGTACTATCTCTCGACCTTAAGATGTTTTTAATTACACCCTACTCTCCCTGTCTCCCCCAAAAAATTCAAAAAAGTATGTCATTTGTGTTCTTTGATTATACTTGGTAGACAAGTGGTATTGAATAAGTATTTATGGAAAGAAGAGTGTGGTAGGGACGCTTTTCAGATGTGCTCCCTCTAAGCAGCTTTATCTTAAAACTTTGCTTAGCATCGAACTCCAGCCAACATGCTCCAGTCCTCCTACCCTACTTGTGTGATGGATTGGCCTCAGCACCCTGCTCTCAGGAGGGTCAGTGAGGAGGTTATTCGAGGTGCCCTGTGGTCTCAGACCAGCTGTGATATGAAAGAAGGCCCGTGCTTGCTATAGCCTTGAAAAAAGTAGAGAAACCAGTCCCTCTACTGGTCTCATTCATTTCTCACTACAGACAGAGACCCAGAAGTCCCTCTACCCATTGCATGAATGTGTCACCTGCATGACTATATGTGCCTTAGTGCATGACTCTGGGTGCTTCCTCCCCTCCCCTCTCATCTCTTGGGCTTCCTCCCCACCTCACAGAGTGCTGCCAGGGCCTCCTGCAGTTCCAGAGATCTCTGCCAGGCCTTCCCATCTGTTTCTCTTTCCTTTCAAGCTCCCTTTCCAGGCCGGTGAAGGAGAGTGTGGCTGTGACACCTGGTCCCCAGTGTGTAGGTGCCTGCTCCAGTTCTGGAGTGGACTCTCACACCATGGACACCCTGGGCAATTCCCAGCCTGTAACTGAGGTGATTTTTACTCCCACACAGCCCCACAGTGCTGTCGTACTTTTGGATTTTACTGTAACGTGCTGAGCAGCTGGGGTTGAAGGGGCAGGAAACCTTGTGGGTTTGCCTTGGATCATGTTCAGATCAGTGCCCAAACTGTTGCACATTTCCTGCTTGTGTTAAACGGCTCTTGGGAGCTGGTCCCTCTTGTCTCACTTGAACAGAGATTCCTGGCTCTTCCCTTTACTGTTCGCTCTTCCTTTAGGCCACTCATACTCTAGTCCCTTTCATATTCACAGTCAAGGTCTTTCCCCATCTCATTTCTGATTCCTGTAATTATTCTTGTTCCCCCTCTTTCCCCCCTCTTCTAATCTCCCTGTGGTAACACTCACCCCCCCATGCTATCTCCTTGGCCCCTGAAATTTTCTTCTGTAGATGATTGTAAAAGCATTAACTACTGCTAATCTTGATTGCATAGTGTAGTTCAGTCCTGGGTCCCTGAATTGAACCTGCGTTGCCATTTGGAAAGAGGAGCGAGTGTGGAGGGCTGTGCATGTTTAGAAGAGGTTGGTCAAGCATGCTTCCTATTCTGTAAATAGAGGTTCGCTGGAACACAGCAGACTGTGTGTATGGACAGTTTACCTTTGTCAATGCCAGGTTAAGCAGTTACAACAGATTTTAGGGTGCATCAACAGGACCAAGGCCAAAGCAGTTGCTCCAGAGTTTTAAGTTTCCTCATGAGGACAAATATGAAAAAAATTTTGATTTTTGGATGAAAAATTATGTGTGAAGGTCTTGAATTTGATGTTTTCAGTGTGTTAAATAAGCAGAATATAAAAGTTTTATGTATATGTATATGTATATGTATATGTATATGTATATGTATATGTATATGCGGTTCATCAATAAATGCTGGATTTTGAGATGACTACAAGAGTATGCTACCTGCACGGCAGAGCCTGGCAAGCTACGTGTGTCGTATTTGATATGCCAAATACCAGTAACAATTATAGACCTCATTCCCATGACCTGATGGAATGGTTTGAGGCTCTTTATGTTCCTGGAGCAAGCAGGTGCCCTTGGGCTCTACTTGTATGAGACAGGACATATGGAGATGTTACTGGTGCCCGCTCGAGCAAATCCATGATGAACGGGAAGACAGTGATACAGTGATACAGTATATGTATATTTTATTATCCTGTGTGTATGTGTGCAGATGTGTGTGGTACTGGGAATGGAACACAGGGTCTCACCCAGCAAGACCAGTGCTGTTGCTGAACTATACCACAGTTCAGTTTTGTTTTTCAGCCTTCCTGTTTGGGAAGGATTATGCCTTATCCTTCTACTTTCTCTCCGACTCTCATTCTTTAAACTGTTCTGAAATTAAGTGTCCTACTTGGTGAATTATTGTGGCATCTGCTATCACTAAGCTTGACTGCAGGGAGTGAATGAAGTCTTGGGTCCATGCATCGAAGCTTGTCTTCGGACTCAGGGAAAGTTACTTTTCTTCAAAGCTAAGCTCCAGAAGCACAAGCTACTTACACAGTAAGTGCCCTTCCCATACTCACATGATAAGTGCCCTTCCCGTACTCACAGGATAAGCACCCTTCCCACACTCACATGATAAGTGCCCTCCCCATACTCACATGATAAGCGCCTTTCCCACACTCACATGATAAGTGTCCTTCCCATACTCAAGGATAAGCACCCTACCCATACTCACCACGATAAGCCCCTTCCCATACACACATGATAAGAGCCCTATCCATACATGATGAGCGCCCTTCCCATACACACATGATAAGCGCCCTACCCATACTCACATGATAAACCCCTTCCTATACTCACATGATAAGCGCCCTTCCCACACTCACATGATAAGCGCCCTACCCATACTCACAGGATAAGTGCCCTACCCATACTCACACGATAAGCCCCTTCCTATACTCACATGATAAGCACCCTTCCCATACTCACATGATAAGCTCCCTACCCATACTCACACGATAAGCCCCTTCCTGTACTCACATGATAAGCACCCTTCCCATACTCACATGATAAGCGCCTTCCCATACTCACATGATAAGTGCCCTTCTCATACTCACATGATAAGCACCCTACCCATACACACATGATTAGCGCCCTTCCCATACTCACATGATAAGGCCCTTCCCATACTCACATGATAAGCGCTCTTCCCATACTCACATGATAAGCGCCCTTCCCATACTCACATGATAAGCATCCTTCCCATACTCATGATAAGCGCCTTCCCATACTCACATGATAAGCGCCTTCCCATACTCACATGATAAGCACCCTTCCCATACTCACATGATAAGCGCCCTTCCTATACTCACATGATAAGCGCCCTTCCCATACTCACACAGTAAGTCCCCTTCCCATACTTACACAATAAGTGCCCTTCCCATACTCACACGATAAGTGCCCTTCCCAGTCTTTGCTCTGGTCATCTTCACTGAACTTTTCTTCAGAGCCAGCCAGCCTTGTAATTACTGTCTCTCACCAGAAAGAATTCCAAGTTCAAAATAAACTGCTATCCCTCTGGGACACTTCTGTGCTTCCTGCTCTTCGCCAGGAGGATTCCTAAAACCAGAACTGGTCTGAGGGGCCGGAGCGATAGTCTAGCTGGTAGGGCATTTTCCTTGCACCCTGCCAACCCGGGTTTAATCCCCAGCATCCCATATGGTCCCCCGAGCACCGCCAGGAGTAATTCCTGAGTGCAGAGCCAGGAGTAACCCCTGAGCATCTCCAGATATGACCCAAAAAGAAAAAAAAGAACTGGTATGAACACATATTTTTAAAAAATATTTTATTATACCAATGTGAGATATACAATTACAAAGATGTTCATAAGATGTTCATATTTGGGTTTCGGTCATACAGTGTTCCAGCACCCATCCCTCCACCAGTGCCCATTTCCCACTACCAATGTCCCCAATTCCCTCAACCCTCCCCTAGCCTGCCTTTATGGCAGGTTTTTAATTTCTTTCTCTTTCTATCTCTTTCTCTTTTCCTTCCCTTCCACATTGTGGATTACAATACATACATTAAAAAGGTTGTCATGTGTATCTTTTTGCCTGTATTTAATATTCAGTTCTAGGTTAGTATTAGCTCTTTGGACAATTATTAGCACACTGTTCCGTTCTCTGTCGTACCTACTGATTCCCACACGTCTGTGATAATTTCCACCTTTGACAAGACCTCCTGATCCATGCTTCACTTGACCTTGGATATTGGTATCATAATATGTACATATATATACATATATAGTTATGTAATGCAAATAAGTGCAGTCATTCTATATCTGTCTCTCTCCTCCTGTCTAATTTCACTCAACATGATCCTCTCCATGTCCATCCCTTAATAGGCAAATTTCATAACTTTATTTTTCCTAATAGCTGCATGGTATTCCATTGTGTAGATGTACCAAAGCTTCTTTATCCAGTCATCGATTCTCAGGCATTCTGGTTGTTTCCAGATTCTGGCTATTGTGAATAATGCTGCTATGAACATAAAAGTAGGGATGGTGTTTCCACTGCGTATTTTTGACTTCCCAGGGTATATTCCAAAGGAGTGGTATGGCTGGGTCAAATGGGAACTCAATTTCTAGTCTTTGGAGGAATGTCCATATTGTTTTCCAGAAAGGTTGTACCAGTTGACATTCCCACCAACAATGGATGAGTGTCCCCTTTTCCCCACATCTATGCCAGCACTTGTTGTTCTTGCTCTTTTGAATATGTGCCAGTCTCTGTGGTGTAAAATGATATCTCATTGTTTTTTTTTATTGCAATCTAATAATTTTACTCCTTACTTTTGTCTGCATTTAATCATAATACAACAACAGAGGCTTAGAGTCCAGAGAATCTCTAGCTGGTGTTTCCATGGTCCATAGTTTCACTCTCACTGTGGCATGTTCAAAATCACTCAGGAACACACTATTTTCAATCAGTCTATGTAATGAAAACAATGTACATGTAACACAAAGTTCATCCAAATCTGTCTTTTTTCCACGTAGCACACAATGTACAATCATATAACAAAGACATAAACAACACCGAAACAAAGTGAAACTGACAAGAGAGTTGGGGTAGTCTCAATCAGGAATTAATTTCTTCTTCAAGTTTCCGGTAAATCTCAAATGTATTTAAAAACTAAGGAGCACCTGGTGGCCAGCAACCAAATTACGAAATGAGCAATGTCAGTGCGCAGCGGGATGTCTTGCTGAAGGAATAATAAATGTCTGTAATTCTTAAGTTTAAATAAAGGCAGTGGAATGAATTTAGAAATATGTCCACTTTGCAAATTCACTATAGAATTTTCTTTTCACAGTCCCCATGTTTGTATAAATAGTTCTTCTCTTGTATTTTCTTTCTAGACCCTAGTTGTGTTGTATTCAGATTCATGTTTGCTTAGAGACCCAATGAGGCAGAACCGCTGGACGGACTTGTCGGGTCGGGCCAGCCTGTGGCTGGTGGTGGGCACCTCTTCGATCTCGTCGATGTCACAGGCGCCAGCAGCATCCTGTGAGTAGCTGTGTTTCATGACCAGGATGTTCCTTCTGTTCATGGGGGGACGAGGGGTTTGATGGGCTGTGGGGGGGCATGTCTGCGAGCACGGAAGCGTCCCTGGTGCTGAGGTTACTGCGGCTGCCTTTCGTGCTGGACAGTTGGGATCCACAGTGGTGGTCGTGAATGCATTTGGAAGAAGACCTCCGCAGCTTATGGTAGCTCTCTAAGTCATCCGCCACCTCGGCGAAGTTCGTGGCAGCGCCCGTGCCTCTGAGAGTGCATAACTCATAGTGAGGAGGCTCCAACACCTCCTGGAAAACTGTCTGATCAAAGTCTGACTTCCTTTGGACATATTTTTTACGAGGCTGTTTGATCTGCACAATGACAGAAATGATAATAAGGATGATCACAATGCAGGAAGTCACGCCAATGACAGTCCCACTGGTGTTGGCGAGCTGGTCCAGCAGGCTGGTTTTCCTCTTCTCTTTACAGTGATTTTCATCCCAAGGATACACACAATTCTGGAGTCCGTTGCAAACCAATGTATTGTTAATGCACATGTTACTGTGGCAGAAGAAAGTATTGCCTTCACATGGAGGTTCTTGGAAGGTCATTGTTGTTTTGATTTGCATCTCTCTGATGATTAATGATCACTGTATCACTGTCACTGTCTTCCCGTTCATCATTGATTTACTCGAGGTGGGCCCCAGTAACATCTCCATATGTCCTGTCTCATGCTAGTAGAGCCCAAGGGCATCTGATTGCTCCAGGAACATAAAGTGCCTCAATACATTCCGGAATGAGGTCTATAATTGTTACTGGTATTTGGCATATCAAATACAACATGAGTAGCTTGCCAGGCTCTGCCGTGCAGGTAGCATACTCTTGTAGTCATCTCTAAGTCCAGCATTTATTGATGAACCGCGCAGCCACAAGCGGCCGCCGGCAGGCCGGGCTGTGATAAGCTGGTCTGCTGGGTGGAGTTCTGACGAGAGAGAAATCCAGATGTGGAAAATGGAGGCCCTCATGGAGTGGGGGTCATCTGGCTTGTTGCAAGGCTCTGGTGGGGTGGCGGGACAGGGCTAGAACCCGCCATCCCTCCTGGGCACCTCATGAGCAGCTGGGCACAGGGAGAGCAAGTAGCAGCTCTGCCCCATGTCTGTGAGTCTCTGGACCGGCATACCTGAGCCGGATTTAAAAAAGACTGCTGCAGGGTGGAACTTGATGAGCCGGACTGTGATAGGCTGGTCTTCTGGGTGGAGTTCTGACCAGAGAGAAGTTTGGATGTGGAAAATAGAGGCCCTTATGGAGTGGTAGGTCGTCTGGCTTGTTGCAAGGCTCTACCGGGGTGGCGGGCCAGGGCTAGAACCTGCCATCCCTCCTGGGCACCTCGTGAGCATCTGGGCACAGGGAGAGCAAGTAGCAGCTCTGCCCCATGTCTGTGAGTTAATGATGATGAACATTTTTTCATATGTCTTTTGGCCATTCGAATTTCTTCATTGTCAAAGTTTCTGTTTATTTCTTCTCCCCATTTTTTTTATGGGGTTGGTTGTTTTCTTCTTGTAAAGTTCTACCAGTGCCTGATATATCCTGGATATTAACCCCTTATCAGATGGGTATTGGGTGAATATTCTTTCCCATTCTGTGGACTGTTTTTGTATCTTGGTCACTGTTTCTTTTGAGGTGCAGAGCTTTTTAGTTTCATGTAGTCCCATATGTTTATTTTTTCTTCTAGTTGCTTTGTTAATGGTGTTTCACCTTTGAAGATGCCTTTAGCTTCAATGCCGTGGAGGGTTTTTCCTGTATTTTCTTCAATGTACTTTATGAATTCAAGTCTGATATTGAGATCTTTAATCCATTTTTATCTGATTTTTGTGCAAGGTGTTAGACACAGGTCCAAATTCATTTTTTTACATGTCGCTGCCCAGTTTTCCCAACACCACTTGTTGAAGAGGCTTTCCTTACTCCATTTTGGACTCCCTGCACCTTTATCAAAGATTAAATGATCATGTGTTTGAGGTTGGGTGTCAGGATACTCAATTCTATTCCTTGGGTCCACAGGTCTCTTTTTATTCCAATACCACACTGTTTTAATTACTACTGCCTTGTAGTACACTTTGAAGTTGGGAAAGGTGATGCCTCCCATCTTCTTTTCTGAGTATTGCTTTAGCTATAGGTGGGGGTTTATTGTTCCATACAAATTTCAGGAGTCTTTGGTCAATTTCTTTGAAGAATGTCATGGGTAT
>JAJIBD010006517.1:0-144784 GCA_021461705.1 Cryptotis parvus | reverse complement strand
ACATGGGGCCAGAACAATAGTTCAGAGTGTAGTGCATTTGCCTTGCAAGTGGCAGAACCCAGGTATGATCCTCTATACCCCACACTGCCAGGAGTAACTGCTGAGTGCAGAGCTAGGTCTAACCCTTGAGCATTGCCGGGTATGATCCAAAACAACAAAAATAATAATAATAAAATAAATCCATCTTTAAAAAAATAAATTTTCTCATTGTACTTAACTCTCTTTGAAATTGTCCTTTAAAATGCTAAAAACTTTTGATACTGGTTTTTATTTATTTATTTTTTAAACATTTTATTATACCACTGTGAGATATACAATTACAATGTTAGTTCACATTTGGAGGTTTTGGTCACACAGTGTTCCAGCACCCCACCCTCCACCAGTGCCCATCTCCCACCACCCATGTCCCCAATTCCCTCCCTGCTCCCAATGGCCTGCCTAAATGGCAGGTTCTTTATCTCCTCTTTCTCTCCATCTCTCTTTCTTCCTTCCCCTACACATTGTGGGTTGCACTACAGACACTTAGAAGCCATCATTTGCATTTTTTTGCCTGTATTTAACACTCAGTTCTATGTTGGTATCAGACCTTTTGACATTTATTCACACATGTTCCCTTCTCTATCTTACCTAAACTCTGACTCACATGCGCTTGTGGTAATTTCCACTTTTGGTAAAATCACCTGGTATATTTATGTCATGCAAATAAATGCAGTCATTCTATGTCTCTCTCTTTCCTTCTGACTAATTTCACTCAACATGATTCTTTCCATGTCCATCCATTTATAGGCAAATTTCATACTGGTTTTAAAAAAATACATTTAAAATTGTTTTATATTGTCCATTATAAAATTCGACAGTCTTATTACTAGTTATAGAAACTACCCCTGGAGGTGACTACAACTCTCAGTGGTCACTGAAGCCATTTCCAGCAATTCTTAAGTAGGTCCTACTGGGCATCAAGCACAGACTCACACACACAAGACAAGTGCTCTATATCTTACATCACAACCCAGACCTTAATTTTAAAGTATTGCTGTTTTCTAGGAAATTAACTCATCATTTTCAAATTCTCTGTTATGATGGACTAGTGTTTTTTAAAAGTATTTTATTATACCACCGTGAGATATACAATTACAAAGATATACAAATAAAAAGTTCATATTTGGGTTTTGGTCATACAGTGTTTCAGCACCCATCACTCCACCAGTGCCCATCTCCCACCACCAACGTCCCGGTTCCCTCCCTCCTCTCCCAGCCCGCCTCCATGGCAGGTTCCTCATCTCTTTCCCTTTCTCTCTCTTTCTCTTTTCCTTTCTTTCCAGACTATGGATTACAGAACATACATTAAAGGGTTGTCATGTGTATCTTTTTGCCTCTATTTAATGCTCAGTTCTAGGTTGGCATTAGTACCCTCGCCAATTGTTAGCACACTGTTCCATTTTCTGTCTTACCTAGCCTCCTGAGTCCCACACGTTTGTGATAATTTCCACCTTGGACAATACCTCCTGATACAAATTTCACTTGACCTTGGATATTGGTATCATAATATGTACATATATATTTATGTCATGCAAATAAATGCAGTTATTCTATATCTGTCTCTCTCCTTCTGGCTAATTTCACTCAACATAATCTTCTCCATTGGACTAGTGTTTTACCTATCACTTTAGTTTCTCCAATATGAAAAGCATAAGCAATCACACTTCAATGCAAAATTTTGAGATAAATAGAACTATATTTTATTCCTGCCATTTTGGGAAAATAACTTTTTTATTGACTGAGCAGTTTGAGTATTTTATATCCTTAATGAAAAATTCTTATATTTCTTTTGTGGTATTATTGATATCTAACCCAGAATGACTCATATATAATCAAGCATCTCAAAGAAAACTTAAATAATTGATAATAAAAATGAACTAGTAGGGCGTTTGCCTGGCACGCGGCCAGCCTCTGCTGGCCTGTGTTCGATCCTCGGCATCCCATATGGTCCCCAAGCACCGCCAGGAGTGATTCCTGAGTGCAGAGCCAGCCAGGAGAAACCCCTGAGCATTGTCAGGTGTGACCCAAAAAAGCAAAAAAAAAAAAAAAAAAAGAAAAGAAAAAGAAAAGAAAAGAACTACAGAAACAGATATGCTAAATATTTTTAAATGCTGCTTTTCCTTAATGTAAAAATAAGGAAACTGTTTCTTTTTTTAAATTCCTTTTTGGGTCACACCCGGCAATGCTCAGGGTTACTCCTGGTTCTGTACTCAGGAATCACTCCTGCTGGTGCTCAGGGGACAATATAGTATGCCAGGGATTGAACCTGGGCCAGCACAGGCTGGCCGTGTGCAAGGCAAACACCCTACCCGCCGGACTATCGCTCTGGCCCCTAAGGAAACTGTTTCTATATTGAAAAAATATTTGTTAGATGATTAGCAACATAGCAAAATAATGAAAAAATCCTTCTAAAGATTTTAGAAGATTAAATTATGAGAAAATCAGATTAATATCAAGTGGGGAAAGCAAAATAATTCTTTATGAACTAAGTACTTACAGCTAATGTAAACGATATCAAGTGTTCATATTGTTGAGAAAGTATCTGTTGAAAGTGATGTTACATCAAATTAAAAACTTTTTGTGTTAATTGCATAAAATAGTTGCTTGCCATATATAAGATAAAGAGGCTAATATCCAATACACATAAAACACTTACAAAACTCTCTGGCCCAATTTCATTTTATGACATAATCATTTACAAATTAATTATTTGGAACTCAAACTGTATTTTTCTCCGTTGAAAATTAAATGCTAGAATGAGTATTGAGTATCTCCCAAGATATATCATAGAGCTCTTATCCATGTAAAAGTTATAACAGCAAAAAATTAATAGATAATTCCATTTCTTTCATGGTTACGAATTTATTCTAATTACCAGAACTATTCGCAGATTTCACATAACACTGTATTCCCAGTACATAAAAAATTTACTGTACTTATTCAATTTAGAATATTCATGTTTTTGTTTCTTTAGAAGTTATCCCCATGTTCTGTTTTGTTTTGTTTTATTTTTTTGTCTTTTTTTTTGCAGTGCAACACATTATACCTAACACAAGTAACAAAGGTGAGGTATGTGCTATACCACTAGTCTCATATCTAGCCTTTTATTTCCATGTTTGTATTTTTCTCAATACTATCCAAATTTCTGATACAGATTTTCAGAACTGTCAAAGAAAACAACATTTTTTTTTGAATTTTGCTTCTTGAAAGACTTGGCCAAAACACTTTTACACCTCCAAAGTACCTAGAAAAGAGATAATTTTAATTCAAAGTTAAATATATAAAATATGTGCAATATATACATTTATAAAATATATAAAATTTAGATAACATAGTTGAGTATACTGCCCTTGAGGTGTTGCAAGTGTGGCTGCGGTACCCGACTACATCAGCAGGTGGCAGACAGGAGACAGGCTTGTCTACACCCATGGCTCTGTCACGTGGGTCCTGGATGGTTGATGGTTTGACATAGAAAAAAAATTGGGCCCCTGGGATGAATCCAGAACCACGGCAGAACTTGGCAAGCTACTCATGGTGTATTCAATATACCAAAAACAGTAATAATGATGGATCTCATTCCCAATGAATGGAAAGCGTTACTGGCACCTGCTCGAGCAAATTGATGAACAACACGAAGACAAGTGACAAGTTGAATATAAAAATCTAAATTTTAGAAATATATAAAATTAATAATTAAATGCATGAGATGATGGTTTCATAATCATAAATAGGCTACAATTCTCAGAAACCTGAATGTTTCTGAATATTTATTTTTGCAAAACAGTGCCTTATAACATTATGAAAGGTAAGCACTGTGAATTTTTAATCTTTAAGCAGAGATTGATAAAACTTTGGAGGCAATTAAGACAGGAACTTGGAACTAAAGCACCAGTACAACTCTGATGTCACCTGGTTTGCTTCTTTTTTTCTTAGCATTTAGCTACTTTTGCCATGACGTTGGGAGAGATTATTGTCATTGGATTTTGTGCCATCATTCTGATAAGTTTCTTGCATTTTGGGTTTGTCTTTGTTTACAGTAGCTCCTTTAGTCCTTCTTTTAAAGTTGGTTTTGTGTCTATAAATTTTTTAGTTGTTTTTTATCTATAAAGTTTTATATTGTTCCTTAAAATCTGAACGTAAGCCTAGCTGGTGGTAACTTTTTGGTAAGGTCTTTTTTCATTGAGTCTTTTCACGATATTCCACCACTGTCTTCTGGCTCACAGTGTTTGTTCTGAAAAGTCTGCTCTGAATCTTAGGGACCTTCCTTTGCATTTGATTTGCTTCTTTGATCTTGCTGCTTTCAGTATCCTATCTCTATCTATGGTTTTTGTCATTCTGTTTAGGTTTTGTCTTGGAGTATTATTTGGATTTCTTTTAGTTGGTACTCTTTGACCTCCTGAATCTGTGAGCAAGCCTTACTATGAGACCTTTTATGAGACCGAATCCTTCAAAATTCCTTACCTCAAAAGGAGTCTTTAAATTTTTTTTCAATATTTATTTTTAATTGAATTATCATGAATTACCAAGTTTCCAAGTAATCCATTATTAGTCTTCAGGTGTACAATGTTATAACACCAACCCCTTTACCAGCAGTGTACCTTTCCTTGCACTAATGTCCGATGCCCCAGCTTGCCTCTGTGGTAGGTGCTATATTTATTTCAGCATTTCATTCTCTCCACACCCATCTGTGGCTCGTTTTCTGTTCTTGAAATTAATTTTCATGCTCTTTAGTTTTATTGCATTTGGGATTTACATAGCCCTACTAATCTTTATATTATGCATACAAGAAAGATAAATCTGTCTTCTCTCTCCCCCTCTTATTAACTTCACTCAGCACGATAATTTCCAGATCCTTCCCTGTAACATATTGCATGACTTCATCCTTTTGTTTTTTTGGCTGAATAGTATTTCATTATTTATATGTGCCATACTTTCTTTATTCAACATCTGTTTTTGGGCACTCGGGTTATTTCCATATTTTGTCTGTTGTTAATAGGGCTGCAGTGAACATAGGACTATAGATGTCTTTTCTGCATTGTATTGTTAGGTACTTGAGATATCTTAAAGAAGCAGGATTACTGGGTTGTATGGAAGTTCAATTTCTAGGATTTTTGAGAATTTTCATATTCTTTTTACAAAATGACTGGACTAGTAGACATTCCCATTGAGTGAATGAGGGTCCCTCAAATGGAGTATTTGGGCAGAATTTCTTCTGACTTTGGTGGGACCAATCTTAGCAATATAAAGGATTTCAATGGATTTGATGATGGATATAACCTACTTTCTAAGGTAAACCAACAAAAGTTACTGATTTAATGTTAATCTTATCCAAAAATAGTCAAAGAAAAAATTCAGCATATTGACTCAGCACCATTTCCCAGTCGGGTTGATGAACAAAATTAGTCATTATTGGGCTCAAGTCAATTCAGTGAGAAGAGTTTGACTTTTTTGTCTTGGAAAAACTGAATATCCACAGCCATTAGATTAAAGTTCAAATTCATTCATTACAAAACACACTCAAAGTGGATCATAAATCTAAATTTAAGAACTAAGACTATATGATTACTGGAATAAAACATAGGTTTGATGAAGAAAATACTAACTTGGTTAGTGAAACGAAATATTAACTTTGACAATAAAAACAAGTTAGACTTAATACTAGTGTCAAAAGAAAAAATATGTAAATTAGACTACAAAAAGACAAATTTTTGGGGAAGGTATGATTTGGGCCACACGTGAGTGCATTCAGTCCTTACTTCTGTCTCTGTTCTAAGGGATCACCACTGGTGGTGCTTGAATCAATCATATGAGTATTGGGGATGGAACATCGACTATATACAAGGCAAGAGACTTACTAACTATACTAGTTGTCTATCCACTAAGTTAATTTAGATCTCACCAGGCTATGCACACTTATCATGTCTCTGTGCTCAGCAATTATTTCTGATGATGCTTAGGGAACTATATGTGATGCCATAGATTACACCTGGATTAGCCATGTGCAAGATGAGCGCTTTACCGGCTGTACCAATTCTCTGGATCCAAAGTTAATTTTCTTATTTTGCTGAAAATAATACCACCAAGAAAATATAAGAACTACTGAAAAATGGGAGATAAAATTTCCAAATAAGGGCCTAGTATATAAGATACAAAAAGCACATTATTAGAATTAAAAAGACAACTTGATCACTTGATCACTTGAATCCCGTTATTCATCGATTTGCTTGAGCGGGCACCAGTAACATTTCCATTGGACCCTATCCTGTGCCAATGTAGCCCAATGGCATCTGGTTGATTCAGGAATATGAAGAGCGTCAAAGCGTTCCTTCAGGGTCTTGACAAGGAAGTCTGACCATCTTGTAGGTGGGCGGCCACGTGATCTTTTGACATCCCGTGGGATCCAGTCGGTAACGGCTCTAGTCCAGTGGTTGTATCCAAATCGCATTACATGTCCAGCCCATCTAATTTTTCGATGCCTTGGCAAACGAGACAGCATCCCTGATTCTGGAATGGCGATGGAGGTCAGAACTGCGGATTCCTTCTCTCACTTGAGTGAGACTTGATAGTCCAAGCATAGCTCTTTCGATTCCTCTCTGGGAGACCCGAATAGCATTCTCATCCTGCTTTCATAGGGCCCAGGTCTCTGAGGCATATGTTAATGCAGGGAGAATGGTGGAGTCAAAGAGATTTGCCCAGAGCCAGAGGTTCTTTGTCCTTTTAGCTATTTCTTCGATGCCTTTGAAGGCATTCCATGCCGCTCTCTTCCTCCTGAGCAGCTCAGGTGTTAGTTAAAAATTAAATATAGTTTCTTGTCGGGAAGCCGCTGGGGTTCCCAACAGTGCTGGGAAGCAAGTTCCCTTCTACCTCCAAAGCCGGTGGGGATTGGATGAAAATTCAGGAATCCAATGCAGTTTTAAAAGGGTTTTAGTATCACAGGTTCCGATGTACAATCCAAGAGCAGGGAAAATCCTCCGGACTCTGGGTTCTCAGCTAGGCCCCAGCCACGTGTAGGCCAAGATGGCTGCCAACATGTGTTGAGGACCAACAGAGAATGGAGAGAAAGGAGAAGCAAATGCCAAGGGAAGCTGAAATGTCAAAAGGGGCTTCTTTCTTCTTGCAGCTTATTTTATAGCTAGAAATCCGACCAAACTCCCCAGCCCAGCCCATTCTGGGCTGGGCTATCTAGAGATGAAAACAGGAAAATAGCTCTATAGAAATGTAGCAATTTCTGGAGGCCTTGGGCTGTTTCCAAGGACCCAGAGCTAATTCAAGCCTCCTAGCAGAACTGGGAGAAGCTATAAGCTAATTGTAACTTCCCCTGGCAGGGAGGGTCAAGTGCCCTCAGGTAATTTCTCACAGCACCTCACCTAATGTCTTGAGCCAAGATCTGCCTGAAAATGCCTTTATAGGGTAAATAAGGGGGTTTCTGAGATGGCATGTCTCTGTACCAAAGACTATACTAATCCAGTTAAATATTTCTCCAAGCCTTCACAAGAGTCTCTTCTACTTCAAGGTAGTTTTGTATTTTAGTTGCCTTTGAGTTATCAGGGAACCATGCTTGCTTGCTTGGAGGCAAACACCATTTCTCTCTGGTCTAATTACTTAGAGATCCAACGTGGCCGGGCAAATATGCTGGTAAGATCTAGCTAGTCCCACGATGGTTGTGGTAGCATGAGAGAATATTTATACCAGCCAGTACAGAATACATGGTCAGATAAACTGCCACATTTAAACTACCCCCTATCTACAAAGTGACTTGCAGGAGGCAATCCAGGGCAGATGCAGAGGCTTTTAAGCTTTTGGGTGTCCTGCAACAGGTTCTGTATATATATGTCTCAAAAATAACATAAAAATTCCTATCAGTGCAAAGCAGGATGTTCACCATCATTAGTCATTAGGGAAATGGAAGTCAAAATTATGAAATACCACTTCATACTTATTAAAAATTTAAATTGAAAAAATATTTGATGGGGATGCATAGAACTCTTAGATTGTTGGTAGGAATGCAAAATGCTGTAAACAATGCAGCAAACAGGCAGTGCCTTAAAATACTAAAAGAGAGTTACTGTGTGGTGTAGTAATTAACTCCCTAATACACATTCAAGGAGAAATCAAAAGTTATGTTTGTGAAAAGAGTTACACATGAATACCTGCAGAAGCATTATTGAAAACAGTTAAAAAGTATCAAGATATATACAAATTGGTAAAAGAATTAAAATGTAGAATATATACACTATATTAAACTTGACAGTACAACCAATTATTTATATACAATACCACTCATGCTTGTAAACATAAACACACGATACATTATGTCATTGAAAATGGTTGGTAAAAACAGCTATGAATGATATTTCATTTACATAATATTCAGAATTAGGGACCAGAGCTATAGTACAGCAGGTATGGTTCTTGCATTGCATGTGGCCTACCCAGGTTTGATCTCAGGCATCCCATATAGTTCCTAAGCAGTGTAAGGAGCGGTCCCTGAGCACCAAGTCAGAAGTTGTCCATGAGCACCACCAGGTGTGACCCAATAGCCAAAATAAATAAAGAAAAAAGAGTATACAAACTAAATAAGTTTATGGTGACAGAAAGTATGCCAGTGTATGTTTGGTGGAAGTGGAAAAGTGTGGAGCAAATTTAAAGAGCCAAAATTTATAGGCTTCCATAATGTGGTGATAATATTTTCTAAATCTAAGTATGTTCATGATTGTACAGCTGATAATTGTAGAGCTAAAGTCAGTAGATTGTATACTTTAATTTAGTGAACTATATGTCAGGAAAGATGCTTAAAAATGCTCTTGGTATAGTGCTACACCTGATATACTTGGGGAAAATCAATGAAAATCAACTATGAAGGACTGTTGTCATAATCTGTTCTGCATAAATTGCTACCTAATATAATCTTTGGAAGATATTAATGTTTCACAATTAAATATTAAATTATTGGCAAAGATATGAACCACCCAAGACATATCTTATGTCAGAAAATATGAAGCTGAATCAAGATAAATATGTTTAATAGAATTAAAGCCATATGATAATTGAAAACATAAGAAAATAATCTGCACTAAGAAAAGAGCTGGTTGATTGATGCTCTGGAAATAAATGTCTGGAAATTGCATTTGAAAAATAACCCAGGAGAAGAAGACACTGGGTTAAATAAAGCTGAGAAGCAAGCATTGAATTGGTTGACTGGTGAAATTTCTTATAATGTAGCCATGAAACATAGGAAACTTAAATATATGAAAGAAGGATGAATATTCATGTAAGACAGAGAATAGTATATTTATTTATTCACAGAAGTAGACTATAAGGAGAGGCAGCATCTGAAATAGCAATGATTATAATTTTTTTTCACTCTAGAGTTTGTAAGCAAAACAATTTCATACCAATTTAAATAGAAATAAGGTATACCAATGACATCTATGTTGAAATTTTAGAACCAGAGACTATAAGAAAAATAACAATAGTCATATGAAAGATAATTACCAAGAAAGAAAAGCAGGAAGAGAGTGAGGGATCGATTTAATACACAAAAATAATTTTTGATTGTAGCATATACCTATAAAACAACAAATCAAAAATAAATAAAATTCTCAAAATTCTTTTATTTGTATTGTGATAAATAATTCTTAAAGAATTGGGGGGAATATTTTCAGAGGAATTTCTTTTGTTGTATATATTTTTATTTTTATTTTTATCTATCTATCTATCTATCTATCTATCTATCTATCTATCTGTCTGTCTGTCTGTCTGTCTGTCTGTCTGTCTGTCTGTCTGTCTGTCTGTCTGTCTGTCTGTCTGTCTGTCTGTCTGTCTGTCTATTTATTTATTTATTTTATTTGCTCTTTGGGTCCACCCAGTGGTGCTCAGGGGTAACTCCTGGCTCTGCACTCAGGAATTACTTCTGGAGGTGCTCGGGGACCATATGGGATGCCTTGGATTGAACCTGGGTTGGGGATTGAACTTGTATATATTTTTTAATGTCTAGAAGTCCGCCTTTTCAATTGACATTTAATAATATATTGTAGAAAGAAGAAAAAAATATTCCAAAATGACAAATCAGAATTTTTGGTTCTTGATTTGATAGAAGGAAGACAAATGGTTAAAGGGTATTTTTAAATATGTAGCAATTTTTAGTTAAATTCATTAACACTGATTGTGTTTCTTTAATAACAAGTCATTGCTACCCTATTTGTTTTGAATTACATGAAGGATAAGAGTTACTTTTCTTATAAATGAGGAATATAAGTATCCTGGATAATACTAAACTTGGTCATGTTACACATATTAAAAATTCAAAGAAATAATGCAGAACTTCCAATAATTTAAATAAATAGGATATAAGGTTCATAAACACCTGATCACCTATGTTATTTCTGTTACATTAATTGGTGTCTTAATTTGCTTTATTCTTTCTTCATTGCAGTGTGGAAGAAATAAGATGGCTACTCTAAAACAGATTAAAGAAAGTATAGTAAGCTTGAAAAAAGATAAAAAATCCTCTAAATTTTTGTATTGCAAGCCACACTGTGTACGAGAAGAGAGAGAGACAGTGAGAGAGAGAGACAGAGAGAGAAAGAGGGAAAGGAGAAGCAAAGTGTCATAAGGACAGGCTGGGGTTGGGGGGGAAGTGTGGAGACATTGGTGGTGGGAAATGAGCTCTGGTGGAGGGATGGATGCTGGAACACTGTATGACCAAAACCCAAACATGAACATCTTTGTAATTGTATATCTCACAGTGGTGTAATAAAAACATTTTAAAAAAGATAAAAATTCCTAAATTTGGATTGCCAATTTTCAGTAGCAGTCTCTTTTAAAAGGAAAACCTAAAATATAGAGACATAGTAAAAATTTAAGTCAGGGGGAAGAGAAAACATATAATTGACAAATATTAACCATGAGAATTGAGCATCACAATATAACGCCTGGGGAAAGTTTAAGCCAAAACCATTAATAAGCGTAAAGAGGATAATTATAAAATGATAAGTGAAAAAAAAATTCTCAGGGAAGCTACAGCAAGAAAATATGATATAGAAATCCATTTTTCTATTACAGACATATAATTCTCAAAAGGTTTAGAACTAGATTAGTCCTACTTGAACAAACTTCTTTTTATTCCTTGACATGGCTTCTTGAAAGTTTAGAGCACATTTCTTTTCTAAGCCTTCCAATATTGATTTTTTCCAACTCTTTCCTGTCTCCCCCTTAGCTCTTATATGGTGCATTGTATATTGAATTAGATGGCAAAACTCACAGGAGCTTTGTTCTTTATGTATTTGTAAGCGCCATGTACCCTTACAACTATTATAAATAAAAAATAATCATCATCTTGGGATGAAAATAAAACATAAAACTGTCAACCTTTCTAACAAAAATGAGTTACCGTCCTCTCTTTAACTATACCTTAGAGATGCATTCTTATACAATTCTGGAAACCCTTTCAACTATATTATTTAAGTTAAAAAGAAAATAAAGAAATGCCTTATCTGTCTTGGGTGAGCAACCATTTGATTTGCTTGTTTTTTTTTTTCACTGAATGTGCTTTAAGACATTGTAACTTTTGGCCAAATTTGGGTAGTTGGTAACCAATCTAAAATCATTGTTTTTAGAAACCTAAATCAGGGAATGGGTACAATTGCAGACCTTAGGATGCAGCCCTAGCCTGTGTGCAGCCTGGATTTAACTACCAGCACCACAGTGGTCCCGTGAGCATGAGAGAGTGTTGTGCTGGAGACACAGCACTGCAGTCTAATATCCTTGTGTTAATCTGTTGGCCTGGGTAGCGAGAATTGCTGCTTGGACACCTGGGCCTCCTGAGCACGGATTGGGAGAGCCCTAGCAAGGAGACCTAGTGAGGGGAGAACCCTAACAATGACAAGATCCTAAAGTACATACCTTTTACCTTTTGTGGTTCATTGCTTTTATTGAACTTAATGTTGTTGCTGTATTGGTAGTGCTGCATTTGTCTTATGGAACTCACACCAACAGTAATGGGGATTGCTCTTGGTCCTCATGATCCCAGGTCCTGTATTTTTATTTTAATTTTTATTATACCATGTGAGACATACAGTTACAAGGATGTTCATAATTGGGTCTCTGTCATACAGTGTTCCAGCATCCAGCCCTCCACCAGTGCCCCATTCCCACCACCCCCCCCATCCTGACACTTTCCCGACCCCAGCCTGCTCCTATTGAAGGCACATTTTCTTTCTCTTTCTCTCTGTCTCTGTCCCTGTATTTCTCTCTCTCTCTCTCTCTCTCTCTCTCTCTCTCTCTCTCTCTCTCTCTCTCTCTCTCTTACACTTTGTGGCTTTCCCTACAGCTATTAACGGTTTATGATGTCTCTATGTGCCTATTCAATAGTGAGTCCTGTGACATCGTAATTCCACATTCCCCATAATCTCTCCAGTTTGTTGCAACTAGAATGATCATTACAGTGTATATGTGAAAGATCCTGGGAAGGACCTGCTCCTAAATTCCATTATTGTCTAAGATTGTTGTGTGGCCGCTGTGCACCAGTGCAGCTGTGGGTCTGGAATGTCTCTCTTCCCATGGCCTGGAGCTCATAGCCACACCTACCAACATGGAGTGGAGGAATGGGTGAAGGAGCCCAAATCCCTCTCTAATTCCGGCCATCAGCATGTGTAAACGAGCCCTAGGAGCTATGTAGGACATAGGCAGGGGCTGGCCAAGCCTTTTACCGTCCTCCAGAACTCCTTGGGTTGCTCCACATGAGACTGAGCTGCGCAGCTGTGGACCTGGAGTGTCTGCCTTCCGGATGTTTTCTGTGGTAGGTAGGAGCTCTTAGCCCCCAGGTCCTGTTTCATATCTCTTGGGGAAAACTTCTCTTAAGCGAATGTTTAAGAAGTTTATATCCTTAATGGAGAGAAATAGTAATAAAAAGTCTTCTATTACACTTGTTGACTTGTCATTTTCATCATGTAATTTTATTTTTCATATACTTTTAAAGGAGCTGAAGATTTGTTTGCGATATCTTGGCATCTAATTATGCTTTCCTTTCATTTAGCATTACAATAATTAGTGCGGCACTATCTTCCAACTGTCAGATCATATTTAATTCAACTAATTTATCTCCATCCAACGCTTCCAGAAAAGCGAACAGTAATTTATTGTTTGCTTTCATCAAAAGATTGTCACTGTGACTGTTTTCTGTTCAGGTATGGCATTTGTTAAATTTCATGTTAAAAATTAGTATGTACACAGACATGTAAATACCAGCTGTAGATAGATAAGTTATAGGAAAAAATAGTTTACTCAGTTTCTTCATGAGTTACTTCATAAATAAGGAGTTCCTATTATGTAACTTTTATGTGTCTTCAGGAGTATTTCATTTTGACTTTCTAAATTATGGAAGTGAGCAAGAATATGTGAAACTGTCTTTGATACAAATATAAAATTAATGTTATTGCCTTTTCATTGAGGGTTTAGCATATAAATATTTTCTCAGAAAACTTATTTATATGATATTTAAAAGATGCATGTAATTATATAATCTGTGACATAACCAATTCAGTTTTCATAGTTAGTATTTTTTTTCTTTTTTGGGTCACAACCAGTGATGCTCAGGAGTTAGTCCTGGCTCTTCACTCAGGAATTACTCCTGGCTGTGCTCAGGGACCATATGGGATGTTCAGGCCAACTGAACCTGGGTTGGCCATGTGCAAGGCAAATGCCCTACCCTCTGTGCTATCACTCAGGCCCCTCAAAGTTGGTATTTTTTAAAGAGTGAAAGAAACAGGTACGTGTAAAACATTCTATACTGAGCAATTATGTGTGGGATGTTTTAAAATGCATAAGGTTATTTTTGTCAATACAATTTTACCTCCAAGTGCTAAAAAATTATTAATGTATCTGTCTATGCAAAAAAGATTCCTATTTGAAAATATTACCCACATTTTGCATACTTGGTGCTATTTTTTCCCAAACATGTCTTAATTTTCTCAGAACATCAGGATAAAAGACATTTGCCAAGAAGATAAGCAGACATGACTAAGACAACTATTTTTTTTGATCCAGAGAGAAATAAGGTTTGATAATCTGCCATCCAAATTTTTCTGTGTCTGGAGATTTATTTTCTCTTCTTGATTCACACAAATGTGCACTTAGAATTTACTTTATTGTAAGTTTATGGGAATTAGAAGTCTCCTGAGTATATATGATTTCAAGATTTTATCCCTAGTTTATGCTTAAATCATCAAGAAAAGTAGAGCAGTCTTCTGTGACTTAGCTGAATAAAGCCCAACCTCATGACAATGCCTTTAAGAAGGGTAGAGTCACAAAGGAATAGAAGCTACGGAAGAAGGTTAAGCATGAGTTTAGACTTTCAAATCAGCTCAAGATTTTTTCATTTTTGGTCAAGGATGGCATGCGGGGCTCTTGCAGGGATGGTGGAGGAGGTGGTGAAGTAGGCTCTGCTACACCTAGCTGTGCTAGGGATCTAAACAGGATAGTCTGCATGCAAGGTTAGTGCCCAAGCCTTTGACAATCTCTCTAAACTATCTAAGGTTTTTATTTTTCATTTCATTATATTTCCCTATCTGTTTTTTAGGACATATGAGTGATGCTTAGGGGTTACTCCGGACTTTGCACTCAGGAATTTCTCCTGGAGCTGCACAGGGAATCATATTGGATGCTAGTGATTGGACATGGGTAAGCCATGTGCCAGGGAAGCACTCTATCCACAGTACTATCTTTCCAGCCCTTAGGGGATTTTTTTTGTTTAAATTAATACTTGTATAAATTTGATGAGATTTTTCATAACTTAGAATTCATAAAAGTATATATTCATAAAAGAAAATATCCTTTTTTTTAAAGGTAGTGTAGAGTTTTAGATTTCAATTATTTATCTTGAATTTTTGCGACATGTTATGATAACGATGGAGAGGGGAAATTTGAAAAGATTGCTTTAAGGTCTGGAAAGAAAGATAAAATGTAAGGTAAATTATTATAACATATTACCAGTATTCCAAAATTTTATGACTGCATTTTTCCTAACAGATGCATTGTTTTTGACTGTGCAGATGTACCATAGTTTCCTTATCCAGTCTTGTGTTCTCTGGCACTTGGTTTGTTTCCAGATTCAGGATATTGTAAACAGTACTGCAATGAACATATAATTGCAGATGGTGTTTCTGCTATGTGTTTTTGGGCCTGCAGGGTATATTCCCAGAAGTGGTATTGATGGGTCAAATGTTAGTTCAATTTCTAGTTTTTGGAGGAATGTCCATATTGGTTTCCAAAAAGGATGGCCCAATCAGCAATTCCACCAGCACTGAAGAATCCTTTTATTCCCACATCTGCATCAACATTTGTTCTCATTCTTTTGTATGTGTGCCACTCTCTTTTGTGTGAGATGATATCTTACTGTTTATTTTGATTTGCATTCCCCTGATGATCAGTAATTAAAATAGTTGTTCAAATGCTTTTGGCCACTTTAATTTCTTCTTTGAAGAAGTTTTTGTTCATTTCTTCACCCCATTTTTTGATGGGGTTAGATGTTTTTCCTTGTAAAGTTGTACCAAAGCCTTATATTATCTTGGATATTAAGCTGTTACCAGATGGGTATTGGGAAAACATTTTTTTTCCCAATTTGGGCTTTCTTTGTATCTTAGTCTTTGTTTCTTTGAGGTGCAGAAGATTCTTAGTTTAAAATGTGATTTTTTCCTTTTATTATCCTAGTTATGATATCTAAAGGTATATTATTAAATATAAACATATCACATACTTGTTTCAGGAAACCTGATAAAGAATATTATATATTGAGTATTGTAATAAAGTCATACTTTACAGTTAAAAAAGATAAAATGAGGGGGCCGGAGTGATAGCCCAGCGGGTAGGGAGTTTACCTTGCACGTGGCCGGCCCAAACCAGTCCAGGTTCTATCTCCGGCATCCCATATGGTCCCCGAGCACCGCCAGGAGTGATTCCTGAGTGCAGAGCCAGTGGAAACCCCTGAACATTGCCAGGTGTGACCCAAAAAGCAAATAAAATAAAATAAAATAAAATGAGGATATAACTATTTAAATTTAACTATCAATATTTTAATTTATTTTAAATGCATTTAATAATACCTCTTAATCCATGATAAATTAATACCTCTTAATCCATGCCTTACACAAAAATTGGTTTTGTTTTTATTGTAACCTCCCACTGCTGTATCAAGAAGACTTGCAATACCTGAATAAACCTATCACCATTGAGGAAATTGAAACAGTAAGTAAAAGTCTGCCCAAACACAAAAGCACAGGTTAAGATAGATTAACTAGTGAATTCTACCAAATCTTTAAGGAGGACCTACTCCCAGTCCTTTTCAACCTCTTACAGGAAATAGAAGAAACAGAAACACTCCCAAACAGCTTCTACGAGGCACATATCACCCAGATACCCAAAGCAGGGAGAGACAACACAAAAAGAAAACTAAAGACCAATCTCCCTGATGAACACAGATGCTAAGATCTTCGACAAAATACTAGCAACCAGAATCCAAAGATTCATCAAAAAGATTATACATCATGACCAATAGGGCTCATCCCAGGAATGCAAGGATGGTTCAACATTCGCAAGTCAATCAACATAATACATCATATCAATAAGAGAAAAAATATAAACCATATGACCATATCAATAGACGCAGAGAAAACATTTGACAAGATACAAAACCCATTCATGATTAAAACCCTCCAGAAAATGGGAATTGAAGGAACCTTCCTCAATATAGTCAAAGCTATCTAGCAACAGCCCACAGCAAGTATCACTCCCAATAGGGAAAACCTGAAAGCCTTTACCCTAAGATCAGGGACAAGACAAGGTTGCCCACTCTCATCTCTTTTATTAAATATAGTACAGGAAGTACTTGCCATAGCAATCAGAAAAAAAAGGACATTAACAGCATCCATATAGGCAAGGAAAAAGTCAAGCTATCATTATTCACAGATGACATGATATATCTAGAGAACCCTAAACTCTCTACGAAAAATCTCCTAGACACAATAGATACATATAGTAGCGTGGCAGGATACAAAATCAACACCCAAAAGTTGGTGGCTTTCCTATATACAAATAAAGAAAGAGAAGAAAGGGATATTAGAAAACAATTCCATTGACAATTGTGCCACAGAAAATCAAATACCTAGGAATTAGCTTACCCAAGTGTGTAAATGACCTGTACAATGAAAACTACAAGACATTACTACAAGAAATAAAAGAGGACACGAGGAAATGGAAATACATTCCCTTATCATGGATGGCGAGAATCAACATTGTCAAAATGGTAATACTCCCTAGAGCTTTGTACAGATTCAATGTGGTCCCTATAAGGATACTCTTGACAAACTTCAAAGTAATTGACCAAACACTCCTGAAATTTGCATAGAACATTAAACCCCCATGGATAGCTGTAATCCTCTGGAAAAAGAAGAAGGGAGGCATCACCTTTCCCAACTTCAAACTGTACTACAAGGCAGTAGTAATTAAAACAACATGGTATTGGAATAAAAACAGACCTGTGGACCTATGGAATATAATTGAGTATCCTGACACTCATCCTCAAACACATGATCAATAATCTTTGATAATGCTGCAAAGAGTCTGAAATGGAGCAAGGAAAGCCTTTTCAACAAGTGGTGCTGGGAAAACTGGGCAGTGACATATAAAAAATGAATTTGGACCTCTGTCTAACACATATTAGACAGAATATTGATAGGTGTTTCATCAAGTTTATATAAAACTTTGGTCACTTGTCACTTGTCACTTGTCTTCCTGTTGTTTATAGATTTGCTTGAGCGGGTGCCAGTAACTTCTCCATTCGTTGGGAATGAGGTGCATCATTGTTACTGTTTTTGGCATATCGAATACACCATGGGTAGCTTGCCAGGTTCTTCCACGGCTCTGGGTTCACCCCAGTGGGCCCAGTCTTTTTCTTTGTCAGACCATCAACCATCTAGGGCCCACGGGGCAGACCCCTAGTGTGTAGACAAGTCTATCTACTGTCTGCCACCTGCCAATGCAGATGGGCATAGCAGCCACACTTGCAATACCTCGAGGGGCAGTTAATACCTCAAGGGATAAAATAAACAAAATAAAATACCATTCAATAAATCGTAAGTACGAAGTCTTACCACTTGATGCAACATGGAAGAAACAGAAGCAGGTTATACTTTCCTGAAGAATTTGGAAAAATATAATTAGAGGATAATATCAGTCATGTATGTAATATAGCAAAGAAAAGGGGAGAACAAATAAACCAAGTGAAAGGAAACTTTTGGATTTTGATCTCAATATTGAGGTTACCAGACAGGGGAGAAGAGAGCCTCAAAGGTAGACAGAAGGATATTGGTATTTTTTTTTAATTGGGACTGATGGGGTAACATATTTTGAAGAGTTGTAAAATTTACCCCTTAGACATATATAATTTTGTAAGACAATCATCTTTAAAAAACAATAACTTTCTGGCAGGGGACATTTCTGTTTCTGCTTAGGAGTTACTTTCATTTGTGCATAAGTGACAATGTGATGTTGGGATAAAATTCAGGCCTCCTGCATGTAAAATATATATTCAGTCCATTGAGATATTTTTTCTTTTCACCTTCTCCCAAATTTAACTTAAAGTGTGTACTAAATTATTTTCTTCTTCATCATTAATAATGATCCAAGAAACATAATTGTACCTAAATTCTATCTATTCTCTTCAATGATTTTAGAATGGATTCCCAACAGATGAATTCCTCAGCATGTAATTAGTATATTTTCATTTGTGATATATGCATGATTGCTCTTCCAATAAAATTTTATAATTCAACTTTTTAAATTATTCATGCATAAGATTTTATGCCCTTTAAATACTTACAGATTTAGACACAAATGATAATAATGCAGGGTTTAAAAAATTCAGAGCTTGTAATAACAGTGATTTGAAATTTAATTCAAGAATGCACGAATATGTACACTACCTAATCTGTAGGCTAAGGAGTGTTTATCAGCCATTAATTCTCATCAAGAAGGGTTCTAAACTGAGATCAACAAGTCACTGTGTCTATTAGGAACTAGTTTCAGTGATACTCTGGTCCTTTCCTATTTAATTTCCAGTTATTTCCTTTAATATTAATCCATCCAGGTTGCAGTATTTTTCCTGTACCCTTTAATTTTTTTAATATATTTTTAATTTTTTTATTAAAACATCATGATTTACAAAGTACAAAGTTTCCACAATACGCTTGTTAGAAATACTCATCATTCAACACCAATCCCACCACTAGTATATTCCGAACACCAAAGACCCTCATTTCCCACCCCTCATCCTCATGCCTGTTCTGTAACCGCACTAATTATGTGAACCATTCCTGTACCATTTAAATCTTTATAATTCTTTTACCTGGAGTAGTATTTATATTCAACCTACTTTCAAATTTTTGAGATAATTGAATAATAGAATTTAGACATTTGGAGGAATAACACAAGTCAGTATAAATTATTCCTCTAAATTATCACAAATGTGTGGGAGTCAGAGGCTAGGTAAGGCAGAAAATGGAACAGTGTGCTAACAATTGTCGAGGGTACTAATGCCAACCTAGAACTGAGCATTAAATAGAGGCAAAAAGATACACATGACTACCCTTTAATGTATGTTCTGTAATCCATAGTCTGGAGGGAAGGAAAAGAGAAAGAGAGAGAAATGGAAAGAAATAAAGAACCTGCCATAGAGGAGGGCTGGGGGAGGGGGAGGGAACCGGGGACGTTGGTGGTGGGAGATGGGCACTGGTGGTGGGATGGGTGCTGGAACACTGTATGACCAAAACCCAAATATGAACTTTTTAATTGTATATCTTTGTAATTGTAAAAATAAAAAAATTAAAAAATTAAAAAAATAAATTATTCCTCTTTAGACTTATTTGTTCTTTAGACTTTAAGAAGTAAATTTTCTGGAAGTTTCATTTTTCCAGCAGATGTCCTTTTAATGCTATTGGAATCTATAATGCTTCATTTGTAAGACTTCTTTTTTATCATAAGCAGTTTATTATGATTAAGTGTATTACAATTTAGTCTTCTAAATTAAAAGTTCCATGAAGGAATCATTTTTCCCTAATAATTTAAAGATAAATCCCTATTGTCTCTAAAATAATATCTTATAATACTTTCTCTTATTTCCTTATAATATATGGGAAAGCAAATATGTATTAAAGACAACATACATCTGTTAATAGTATTTGTATGAAATGACTTGGAGTTATAACAAATCAAAAACAAATCTCTTAATATGCATAAGGAATTAAGATTTAGATGAGTTTTCTTTGTTGAAAGCAACAGCTGTGAAAATCAAAATTTTCATGCCTGATTAAAAGTTTAAAACTTGATCAATTATTCTATAAATACATATTTGGGTATAGTTATAGTTTCCAAAACATTTGTATTGAAGCTCTAATCTTCATTACCTCAGAATGTGACTTTATAAGGATTGTTGCAGATTTAAGTAGTTAAAATGAGATGTGGTCATAACACCTAACACCAAAGACCCTCATTTTATGTACACTATATATATATACATATGTGTATGTATATGTATATATACACATATGCATATATACATATATACATATATATACATACATATGTATATATATAGAGAGAGGGTTACTTTTGGTTAACACTTTTGATTAGTGTCACACTTAGCTGTTCTCAGGGATTATTTCTGGCTCTGCACTCAGAGATTATTCCAAAAGAGTTTATGAAACTAGATTGCATGTTGTGGATTGAACCGGGTTGGCAGTGTGCAAGGTAAGAGTCCTACCCACTGTATAATTATTCAGACTCCTAGGGCCATCTCTTAATTAAAGATAGTGTTTTTATAAGTAGAAAAGAGACTTAAGGATAGAGATAGACAAGCAAAAGACAAATAGGACAAAAATCTCAAGGATTTCCCACAAAGATTGGCTAAAACCACTGGAAGAAAAGAAGGAGGCATGGGTCAAAGTCTGAAGGAATATATATCCCAAGACCCTTTGAATTTTACTATAAGCCATAGAACTGTGAGAATAAATTTGCTTTGGGGATTTGTAGTAACTACCTGTATACCTCTAGAAAGCAAGTATAACATTCCCCCATGCCCCCTATCTATTTATTGTAACAAAAATATTTCAATTTAGTGTTCTAACATGGTGGTAAACAACTGGTTTCTAAGAACAGTTGAGATAAAACCTGTTCTTTGCTTCTTTAAGCAGTAAGCAGAGAAGTCTCTTGAAAAATTGTCATGAGGGAGACTAAATGGGACATGTCCAAGCAATAGAAGCATCCAAGCAATGCCAAATATGCTGAGAAAAGAGATATAGCATAGAAGACAGTCTAAGGTACATGAACGTATGAGCACCAATGGTGATCTGAAGAAATTGAAGTAGCAATAGGGCATAGGTTGGTTAATGTCTCGATGAACCAGAAATCATCATCAAGTGATGGAGTGAGCAAGGACCACGTGACATGAAGCAGGGTGATGGAGAAAGGCAAGGGCTTCTCCCATAGACTGGGTTTCTTGCACATCCACATCCCAGCTTCCTTTATTCTAATATCACAAGTAAGTTTCAAACTTGAATAACTCTTGCTAGGATGCCTGCAGGAATTGGAACCTAAAAACCACTGGTTGTCTACTGTGGGATTGCAGAAAGGTGCAGATTCAATTTTCTAGCAGAGGTACTTCTTATAGAGATTATTTAACCCAGTCTCTTACTAAAACACTGATTTTACAAGGCTTATTTAGAAGATGGGAACTGCTGAGAGCCTCTGGTGAGAGCTGAATTCATGTTGCAAGACAATGAAAGTTTAATGCTATTATTTCAAATCAGTGAGCGCAAAGATACTTTTCCTTTTACTATCTAGGAAGATTCATAATGTTATTAAAAACTCCCTGAAGTTATTGCAAAGTGATGAAATGTTTCTCATTTTAGTCTAGCATCTAAACTCCACATAGAGAAGAAAATATCTAATAGTTATTATCAATGTCTCATGCCTCCAACTTTTAATTGTCAGCATTTATAGTAAAGCCCATGGAATGTTTTGCTCAGATACTATTAGAATCCCCTTAGACAAGAAAATAGTGATGCTGCTGGGAATGATTATGTGATAGTCTAATAAAACATCAGAAAAGAATGTAAATGATAAGAAGAATATTTCAGAAACTTACTTTGTCCTGTGTACTTCAGTGGGAAAGTAGATATGTGAGAGAAGACCCCAGCGGATAACTATTTTTGCATTTATATAAAATAGAAAATCAATGTGTACAGAATCTTTCTTAGTTTTCTTTTGCTTTTATTTAAAAATAAAGGATGTTTTAGGCAGGAGATGCAGTACAAGGGAAGGCACTTGACTAGCTTGTGGCTGTGCCCACAAATCTGGTTCAAATTCCCACATCACATTTGGTACCCAAAGCATGAGCAGGAGTGGTCCTTGAGCACAGAATCAAATGTGTCCCTTATAAAGCTGAATATGGCCCACAAACAAAACAAATGTGGTATTTAAGAATAACATTTGGGAGCTAAGGCGATATTTCAAAGAGCTGGAATATTTGCTTTGGGTACAAAAGACCAGTATATAATCCCTGGCACCATATATTTCGTTCCTGAGCACAAAAGGAAGGAACCCTTGAGCACATAACCTAGAGCACATAACTCAGAGCATAACCTTGAGCACATAACCTTGAGCACATAACTCAGAGCACATGAGCCTCTGAGTACCAAAAGTTGTGATATAAATCCTTTAAATAAATAAATAAATAAACAAATAAATAAATAATAAAACAACATAATTGATTTCCCTAAAGTACTTAAAACTTAATTTGTCCAAATCTTTTAGATATAAATGGCCCACAAAGTAGTTCTTTCCTGTTTTTAGAACTACATAGAGCAAGGATTCATAATCTCTATCTATCTCTATCTCTCTCTATCTCTATCTCCCTATCTCTATCTCTATCTCTACCTCTACCTCTATCTATCTATCTATCTCTATCTATCTCTATATCTCTATATCTATCTGCATATATAGACACACACACATATATATACATAATAGTAAATTATAATGTATGGAAGGATCTGATACATTGCTATAGTCAATTAGAGATTTAGCACTTTCATCTAATCCTTTTTAGTGCTCAGGAAAAATGGAAGATTCACTAATAAATCCTTGACCCAAAAGAACATATTTGTGATGAGGAAATTATAAATATTTTAAACCATTTTATCGAGGTATTGGACTTATAATACTGTTAGTATGCTTTTGATGCACACATCATTCCATTTCCACACCCATAACCAGAGAGCCCATTTCCTTCCAGCAGTGTGCTGGCACTAATTATGTGAACCATTTGTTATTGAAGTAAAAACCCTTATCAAGCTATGAGTAAACTTACCTTTCTTAATCTAGTAGAGGGCAACCACAAGCACCGTGAGTGCCATATTCAGCACCAAATGCTGGGAAGTTTGTTATGTTTTGAAAGAAGCTTTACTGCTTCTTCCAAAACTGGTTTTAAGGCTATGAATTCCCTAAGCTATTACCTGTCCCTAATGCTCTGCTTTGTTCATTCAAGTCTGAATGATAATCTAGCTCAAGATTATGATAACCAAGTATAGCGTATTCTTGGTGAGGTGTTCATTTCACTGAGGTTTTGCACTAAACCCTCCAATCTCTTCTGTCTCAGAAAATCTCACTTGATAGATCTACTGTGAATCTGAACTTTTTTTCTGTTTGTACCTTCCTGATTTGATCTGACTTCATTTAAAATTCTGTCTTTATGGTTTTATTGTCATTCTGAGCATAATGTGTCTTGGAATATTCCTATATGAGTTTGTTTTCTCTGGAATCTTTTGGTCCTCCTGTATTTGATTGTATTCTTCAATGCTAGGAAATTCTTGTCAATGATTTTTTAACCATTATTTCTTCATCAAATAGGCCTTCCTGTTTCAGTGTCTTATACTGATTCTCTTGAACTTATCTCATAATTTTGTGGTACAATTTTTTTTCAGGCTTTATTTGAACTTTTGTCTATTTTTTTTCTACATTTTCTCCATCTTGGAGCACCTTGATCTTTTCTTCAGCTGCTGTTACACTGCTTCTCAGAGCTTCTATTGAGTTCTTTATATTACCTAACATACACTTCATTTATCCTTATAGTTTTCTTAGTTCAGTAGATCAGTTCACATACTTTCTTATGCTTTGTTGACTACCTGTGCCATCATTTCTTTGAACTCATGAATTATTCTCACCATGGTGTCACTAAAGTCTCAAGATTTTCAAAGCTGGTTAAGTCTTCTGAATAATAACTTTATTCCATTGAAGTTGAAGGCTTTCGTATGTCTTCCCCACTGTGTTTGTAGTGTCCCTGCTGTGCTGAGGGTAAATCTTTATTATCAGTCCAACTTGGAGACTAGGCTGGGAGGGATAGGGCTGAAAGTTTCATTTTTCCTTCCTTGCCCATCTTCACCCAGTGACAGAAAATATAACTGGAAGAGTTGAGGAGTAAGCAATAAATCAGGCAATATGCTATCAGGTGTGTTTGGAAATAATTTTAGGGTATTTTAGGAATTGAGCACTAAAACTGAGCCTTAAGAGTCATGTATAGATTTCTGCAGTTAACAGTAACGAAGATAAATTCAAGAAAATATTCTGTTGGTTTTGATTTACAGACAGTATTTATAGACTATAGTTAGGTGATTTATTAGTTAAAATATAGGGAATATTGGGCAAATATTAAAGGATTACATAAATCAAAGATCACAGAAAACCTAGAATGCCAAAAAGAAACAGTATATAAGACTCTAATCAATGCCAAATCATAGAGAAAATTTAGTTGGTGACCATAACAGAAAAAAATTATGTCCTCTCAACAATTCAACTATTCATCTTTTCTTGATCTCACTCCAATGACAGATTACAGATTTTGACATACTTTCAAAGAATTTACCCTAGTTTTCTATTTATTGTATCTTTTCAAAAAAGCATTTGATGTGTGATAGTTGGACTCCTGAACTATAAGGTTGGTAGTAAAGCATCTATTAATGTCATAAACTTATATTTGCACATTATTAGTATTTGTTTGAGATCCTGATAAATGCAAGTGCACCTTTGGTAAAAATTTGGTGTTAATATCATCACTGTTTCTATAATATTACATGTTTCCAAATATTTGACTTTTTAATTTGATTTTTATCATGAGATCACTTATAGATATAGGAAAAAATAACTAAATCAATACATATTACTTAGAACACCTTCATCCACAATCTCTTCCTTCAAAGGAGTTTTGACAAGTTGTCAAACAATTTCTTATGAAGAGTCATCATAAGACTGGCTTCATCAGAATCACTGTCAGTTCATACCAATTCAAGCTTAAAACAGAATCAATGTTTCCAATTTGCTTCTAGTGCTATGCATAAGAATAGTGCATCTCAAAATATCCTGAGAGGCAACATGGTCTAATGGATTGAGCAATAAAGTTTGAGCATTTTTATATCATTTTTGAATGTGTCATAAATCACTTTTATCACTTGTCTTCCCATAGATCATCGATGTGCTCGAGCGGGCACCAGTAGCATCTTAGTACTTCCTGTCACATGTGAGATAGCCCAAGGGCATCTGCCTGCTCCAAGAACATAAAGAGCCTCAAACCATTACATCAAGTCATGGGAAGGAAGTTTATAATTGTTACTGGTATTTGGCATGGCAAATACAACATGGGTAACTTGCCAGGCTCTGCCATGTGGGTGGGATACTCTTGTAGTCACCTCAAAACTTGAGCATTGGCTAATACGGGGAGGGAAAAATGAATTTGACTATTTCTGCTATGTTCTTTTGCTTTTATGCAAGTGGATGTTTCAGAAGTTCTTCATTTCCACTGATGTCAATCCAAACATTTATGATACCCTCCTATATTCTAGCAGCTTTGGCGGCCAAAGCAGAATAACATAGCTGGGGAGAGTGAAACAGCAGACATAATTTTTTCCAATATGGTTGCAAGTGTGTCATATAATTTAAAAGATTTCACTTTATCTCTAGTCTTTTGTATTGTTCTTAAATCTCCCTTTTTGAAATTGTAATCTATTAAGATGATAATACAAGGACAGAGAGGTGGAACAGGGGCTAAGGCACTTGCTTACTTGTGACTAACCCTGGCTTGATCCCTGACAGTGTCAGAGAGAACCCTGAACACAGAGTCAGGAGAAGCTCCAAGTGAAACTGGGTGTGGCCCCCAAGACCTTCACAATTCTTTAAAAACATAATGATGATGTGCAGACATAAACTATCTAGGAGAATATTAGTTATAAAAGCTCTAGGAAGTGTGCTTATGTCAGAAATACGAAACATGTTCTCACCTCCACTTTTAAGTTCTTACGTCATGATTCCTTGTAAAGTTTCAAAGTTTAAAGTTCCTTATGTTTGGGAAAATATTTGTCATATTTTTCCTTTGTTTTTAAAATGTTTGATCTTCAAAGTGAAATGTTTCATATTATACTGATGTTTCTTTGGGAAAAAATGAAATTTTGTCCTAAGCTATTTCTGTGGAAAAAAAGGACTGTTTCCACTACTCATTTTCTGATTTTCTGTTTCCTTAATTCTTAGCAGTACTACAAAAATATTTTCAGTAAGTACTTCAAATTACTTTCAGTTTTATATATTTATTTATAAGTCTCATTTTTATTACAATTAATCTTGTTTGTAGTTTGATTTTACTTTTAGAATATCCTAATAAGTGCAAGATTCATCAATAAATTAACACAAAAGACTATATTCATATAAACATTTTATTTTTTTAAAAAAAATTTTTGTTATACCACCGTGAGCCATACAATTACAAAGGTGTTCATAATTGGTTCTTGGTAATATAGTATTCCAGCACCCCTCCCTCCACCAGTGCCCCATTTCCACCACCAATGTACCCCCACCCCCTCCCGCCCACCCCCAGGCTGCCTCAATAGCAGGTACCCCCGTTTCTCTCTCTCTCTCTCTCTCTCTGTCTCTGCATCTCTCTCCCTTTATTTTACACATTTTGGCTAGCCCTGCAGATATTTAGAGTTTATCACTTAAGTCTCTTTGGGTATATTCAATGGTGAGTTTTAATCTGCCATTACCATTTCCCACATTTAGTAAAACACTGGTATCTATTTATATCCTATTAATGAATGCAGTCATTCTATATCTGTCCTTTTCCTTCTGACTAATTTCACTCAGCATGATAGTCTCCATGTCCATCCATTTGCAGGTAAATTTCATAATTTCGTCTTTTCTGACAGCCGCATAGTATTCCATAGTGCAGATGAACCACAGTTTCTTTAGCCAGTCCTCTGTTCTCGGGCATTTAGGTTGTTTCCAGATTCTAGCTATAGTGAATAGTGCAGAGATGAATAAAGAAGTACAGATAGTGTTTCTGCTATGTGTTTTTCGGGCTCTCGGGTATATTCCCAGGAGTGCTATTGCTGGATCAAATGGGAGCTCAATATCTAGTTTTCGGAAAAATGCCCATATTGTTTTCCAAAAGGGCTGGACCAGTCGGCACTCCCACCAACAGTGGATCAGAGTCCCCTTTTTCCCCACATCCATGCCAGCACCGATTGTTCTTGCTGTTTTGTATGTGTGCCAGTCTCTGTGGTATGAGATGGTACCTCATTGTTGTTTTGATTTGCATCTCCCTGATGATTAAAGATGAAGAGCACTTTTCATATGCCTTTTGGCCATTCAAATTTCTTCTTTTTGGAAGCTTCTGTTCATTTCTTCTCCCCATTTTTTGATTGGGTTGGCTGTTTTTTTTCTTGTGATGTGCTACTAGTGACTGATTTATCCTGGATATTAACCCCTTGTCAGATGGGCATTGGGTGAGTATCCTTTCCCACTCTGTGGATTGTTTTGTATCTTGGTCACCGTTTCTTTTGAGGTGCAGAATCTTTTCAGTTTTATATAATCCCATTTGTTTATCTTTTCTTCCATTTGCTTGATCAGTGGTGTGTCGTTTTTTAAAGACACTTTTCGTTTCGATGTCTTAGAACATTTCTCCTTTGTTTTCTTCGATGTACCTTATAGATTCATGTCTGATGTTGAGATCTGTAATCCATTTTGATCTGACTTTTGTGCATGGCGTTAGAAGGAGGTCTAAGTTCATTTTTTTACACGTAGCTGCCCAGTTTTCCCAGCACCATTTGTTGAATAGGCTTTCTTTGCTCCACTTAATATTTTTTTGCTCCTTTTCGAAGATTAAGTGATTGTGTATTTTGAGTGTGTTTCAGGATATTCATCTCCCTAGAGCTTTATACATATTCAATGTATATTTCAGGATATTTCAGGATATTCAGCTCCCTAGAGCTTTATACAGATTCAATGCAGTCCCTATAAAGATACCCATGATGTTCTTCAAAGAAATTGAACAAACACTCCTGAAATTTGTATGGAATAATAAACCCCCACGAATAGCTAAAGCAATCCTTGGGAAAAAGAAGATGGGAGGTATCACTTTCCCCCAACCTCAAGTTCTACTACAGAGCAGTTGTAATTAAGACAGTGTGGTATTGGTATAGAGACAGACCGTAGACCTATGGAATTAAACATTTCATTTTAGTCTGCTTGCATAACCTGTTCTTTGAAAACTGTTGATTATATTTCAATAAAGACTACAAAGTATCTGAAAATAATATAATCAATATAAAATTGTTTATTGACTACATGTTGGCATGCTAAATTTTGTTATTGACTATTATTATTTAAATAATTTTTTGCAAAGTTTTCCATTGAAGAAAAGAGTTTTAAAATTGATACCTATTAGGATTAATTAAAAAAACAGAATGGTAAAAAAACATTATTTGAAAAATATTTTCACTCTTAAGTTGTAGCACTATTTACAATAGCCAAGAACTGGAAGCAAATTAAGTGCCCAACAGCAGAGTGAATACTTCGGGAATCATGGCAAATTCAATGGAATAGTGCTTGATTATAAGATTGACTATATGAAAAAAGTTAGATCATGCAATTTGCTTTAACTTGGAACAAAGGGTGCCATAGAAAATGAAGTGAGTTAGAGTAAGTAGAAATACAAACGATCCATAGGGTATAAAGAAACATAGTAAGTGGGGAAACACTCTATAATGATAAACAGTCTCTGAGAGTCTCCCTATCATACTGAATCTGCTAAGAGGGGTAGAAGCAAGGGAGGATAAAAATGTACTTTGAGAAAGTGGAAAAGGGATGATAATACTCTGGCAGGTGTAGTGCTGTGGCACTGTGCTTCTAAAACACAACTATTAACATTATTGGAAGTCATGACTCCTAATTTTTTTAAAACTATTTTATTAGGGGGCCAGAGCGATAGCCCAGCGGGTAGGGCGTTTGCCTTGCTCAGCGGCCGGCCCATGCTGGCCCGGGTTTGATCCCCTGCATCCCATATGGTATCCCGAGCACTGCCAGGAGTAATTCCTGAGTGCAGAGCCAGGAGTAACCCCTGAGCATTGCAATATATATATATGTATATATATATATATATATATATATATATATATATATTCACACAGCCGGTCTTCCCTCTCATCAGAACTCCACCCAGCAGACCAGCCTATCACAGCCCGGCTCACATGCGGTTCATCAATAAATGCTGGATTTAGAGATGACTAAAAGAGTATGCTACCTGCACGGCAGAGTCTGGCAAGCTACCCGTGTCGTATTTGATATGCCAAATACCAGTAACAATTTTAGACCTCATTCCCATGATTTGATGGAATGCTTTGAGGCTCTTTATGTTCCTGGAGCAAGCTGGTGCCCTTGGGCTCTACTAGCATGAGACAGGACATATGGAGATGTTACTGGTGCCCGCCGAGCAAATCAATGATAAACGGGAAGACAGTGACAGTGATACAGTGATATATATATATATATATATGTATATATATACATATATATATATATATATATATATACTGGGACATATACAATTACAAAGATGTTCATGTTTGGGTTTCAGTAATACAGTGTTCCAGAACCCATAAACATATATAATAAATACACTGTAATACTATTCTTTTTTTACTTTTTTGGTTTTTGGGTCACACCCAGCAATGGTCAGGGATTACTCCTAGCTCTGCACTCAGGAATTACTCCTGGCGGTACTCGTGGGACTATATGGGATCCCAGGGATTGAACACGGTCGGCCGTGGTGCATGGCAAGCACCCTACCCATTGGACTATCGCTCCAGGCCCAATTCTATCTATCCATTTTAAGTTAATATCATATCTTGCATTTCACTCAACTTTGATGAAACTAGAGCAAACGTTAATCAAAAATGAGTCACAAAGAGGAAAAATACCAGATGATCTCACTCAAATGTGAGGTATAAAGAAACAAAGAAATAGGACAGACAATGATAAATGAACTCTGATATATTGTATCAGATAGTAACTCAACTAGGGCAGGGATGGCAGTGGGTAGAAAGATGAGTGGGATCTTGGGGAGAGTGCTGAAAGGATGTTGGCACTCTAGCAATACACATGGTGCAGTGCCTAAAGTATTAGTACTATTATAAATTTTGCTGCCTCAATAGATTAAAAGTATATGAGGCAAAAGAGATAGTGCATCCGTTAAGATACTTGTCTTGTTCATAGCCAACTGTATATACAAGCACCACCTGGGTGATGATCCCTCAATAGAGAGCCACGAATAAGCTCTGATCACAGTTGGTATAGCCTCAAACCATTATATGTATATGGAATGTATATACATATACAAGTTAACATATGATTTATATTTGCATATATCAAGCGTATATTAAATATTTATGTACACATAAAGATATAAATATAATGTATATTAACATGTAAGTATTTTTATAAAGAATAATATATTAATATGTATTAAATTATTTATAATTTTGTAGAATATACTAATACATATATCTATATATTTATATATGAATATAAACAAGTAAACATGAAAATCAATAAGGACAAAATGGTCAAAGGTGACGAGTTTTGTTCTTGTGACTAAATGATTATTGACCACTGGAAACTTACAGGCAACAATTTATGTAATTATTTACATGTATATGACAACATAGTTATTTAAGAGTGCTAATGATAAACATTCTACATTTCTGTAAAAAACCAAATCATTTAACTTTAATTATACTTATGCAGAAGTGTAGTGCTTAGTTACCTAAAATTAAAAGATAATTATAATAGGGGCTGGAGCGATAGCCCGGCGGGTAGGGTGTTTGCCTTGCATGCGGCCGGCCCATGCCGGCTGGGTTCGATCCCCAGCATCCCATATGGTCCCCTGAGCACCGCCAGGAGTAATTCCTGAGTGCAGAGCCAGGAGAAACCCCTGAGCGTTGCCAGGTATGACCCAAAAAAGCAAAAAAAAAAGATAATTATAATTAAAATGTTTCCATTTGTGATAGATTAACCTATTTTTTAGAAGCCATATAAAAACAAATTTATTTTTATCAGGAGAGTGTGGTTCTGAAAAGCTTAATGTGGTGTTCTTCAAAAATTATTTAGGTTTGGTTACAGGGAAAAGCTTGATTTTTCCCTGGATTCGAACTATTGCAAAAAAACTAAACTATTCACAAAATTTTGATGGTAACAGTCCCTGATTTCCTGTTGTTATTGTATAATGTTTGCTTCAAAACTTGATTACTTGTCCAGGTTTTAGAATCATTTCACTATGGTTTTCACAGATTAGAAGGTATTTCTTACAGAAAATAGACCATGGTAAAAGATTGTCACCTGTGGGTACATTCCTTGTTAAGCTTTTAGGATGTAACATTTCTATATCCTTATATTATCCTAAAATTTTAAATTTGTATAAATTTTGAGGTGATTGGATGTCATTATCAGTAGAGGTATGAGTTTATCTTAAAACATAAAGAACAATATAGCCTGATGTATTAATGATTTATTGTCAAAAGTTAACTCAATGTTATTTAAAGATTTAAATGCCTTGTGCAGTACTATGTAGATATCAGCTCATATGGACTTGTTTGTAAATCTAGAAAAAAAGTTAACTTTTTTAAAATTTAATTTTTTATTGACTGTAAAATATTTTGATGAATCATCTATAATAGTCTAGATGATTTTATTACATTCCTAAGAGACTGTATCGTATCTAATTTTATTTTATGACAGAAACACAGACAAAAAACATTTGAAGTGGCCATATATGGAATATATCAAATAAATAATAATGAATAAGAACAACTAGTCATTTTCACATAATTGGTTTTTAACTACTTGAGTAGTTCACATTTTTAATAATTATTTAATCTACTTTTTCAGAAGTGTAATTAACATTAAATTAAACTGAGCAATATTTCTGTTATAAAAATGAGGACAGAAATTTATTTACTGATATCATAATAAAATATTGTACGTAAAATGAACTAGTTATATATATAATAAAATATTATATGCAAATGAAATATAGTAAATAAATAATAAATATTTTATGCAAAAAAGGAACTCTTTACTAGCTAGTAAAAAAGAGAAAAATAACATGCCTAAGTGATATATTCATTTCTATTATCAATAAAATGAGACTGTATCATATATATTGAACAAATCATATGTATTGCATTTTTCAATTTCAGTGATGTTATATTATTCTTAATCTTTATTTTATTTATTTTGTTGCTAGGTATTAAACAAAAAAGCAAGTGCTACCACTGACATACATCTTGATGTTTATCCTTTATTTCCACATTGCTAAGTTTCATAGTCTTATTAATATGTCATACATTTAATATGTATTTAAACTAATTTGTTTTCTCAAAAACAACCTAGTAGGTTATTTATTTTATTCACAAAATGTCTTATACTTTAATAAGACCTTCAATATAAAATGGCATGTGTCTTATCTTCTCTTTCTCTTCTATTTTGCAAATGGATAAACTGAGGTGGAAATAAAATTATAAGTATTGAAGACCACACTAGTGACTGTTTTAGGGAGAAAACCATGAACTCCTAAACTCTAACTTTGTAGAAGCATGCTGTTTCTTTATCAAATTTGTGCTTGGAATTTTTTTTTCTCTGTGCTCACACAAGCTATCACTCAGTTACATATTTGGTCCCACATTTGGGCTCCAAAAATATCAGTGGATCATGTTGAAATCTAAGAATTTCCAACTATAATTTTTTATCACTACATGAATATATTTAATGGGAGATCGGTTTGTGATAAAGAATACATGTGAAGTTAAAGAGGCATTTTTTAAGATTGTGTGTAAGGAACAATATTGTAAACATTGAATCTGATACTTCATACTCAGTATTCTTCCTAGATCATACAGCTTGTGGTCTGAACGTGCATGAAAGCCAGGACATATGACTATGTTGGAGGACAGAAGATGGAGATTACGATCAAAATATGTAAATGAGCACCTGCTGAAGACCACCCAAGCCATCTGTTGCTTTGGATTCTCATAACCATTCACCAACCTCTTTATGTTAGATTCCCCCTCTGTTGTTTGGACTGTAGAGGGGAGATGGAATTCTTTATTATGGCATTTAGCCATTAGCAATCATTAACAATCATCTCATAATCAACTTTTTAAAAAAAATCTTGCTTGATTCAGTACACTAGTAACCTTATTGTTTGAAGGTTCTCTGGGTTGTTTTTACATTGAGTCTCAAGAAAATAAAATTGGCCCTGTTGATTGCAAGAGTCATTCATGCCAACATTCATTTTAGCCTTGACTCAAAAATGATTTATGATTCTAAGCATTTTCAGGGCTTTGAATTTAAAGTAAAACAAATCAATATATTCACTGAATTCTTTCCCTAGTCCTGATTGTAACTAGACAAAAGTATTCAAGTAGGTTATTTGATAGCAACATTTATAAGTAAAGCATAGTTAATTTAACATGGAAATTTATAGAAACCAAAATAAACCCATATAAAAGAAACAAATACCATACAAACACAGTTGTTCATTTTAGTTATGTATATATACATATGTATATATAGAATTTGCACATAAATTTTAAAATTTAAATATAAGGAATATATTATTTATGTTATCTGCTTATCTCTTGTGTGGAGCTATGACAAGCTGTGGAGTCCGGATGTTTAAAATGGTGGCACTCATGGTGGGGGGTTTCTCTGACTTCTTGCGAGGCTCTATTGGGATGGTGTGCCAGGGCTAGAACTCGCCCTCCTCCCCGTGCACCTCATGATCAGTTGAGCATAGGGGAGATCTGGTAGCAGCTCTGCCCCTTGTATCTGTGTCATGGTTCAAGCATACCTGGACTTGAAATAGGCTTCTCTGTAGGGTGGGACTCCGACTAGCCACAGAAACTCTCAGAGCTCCACCCAAGAGATAAGCAGATCTCAAGCCCTGCTCCTCAGAGTTCTGCACAGATACACGAGGCAGAGCTGCTACCAGCCTCCCTGTGTTCAACTAATCATGAGGTGTCTGGGAGGCGAAGGTGAGTTCTAGTCCTGACCCGCAATCCCAATAGAGCCTCGCAAGAAGCCAGAGAGACCCCCCACACTATGAGGGCCACCATTTTCAACATCCGGACTCCACAGCTTATCAGAGCTCCTCCTAAGAGAAAAATTGAGCACTCCCATTGCCACTTCACAGCCATGTGGTTTATCAGTAAATGCATGAACTGAGAGCCTACTACTGAGAGTATACTACCCACATGGCAGAGCCTGGCAAGGTACAAGTGTCATTTTTGATATGCCAAAAACCAGTAATATAACCTGAACGAATGGTTTGAGGCTCTTTGTGTTCCTGGATCTAGCAGATACATTTGGACTACCCCAGCATGTGACAGGACGTATGGAGATATTACTCGTACCTGCATGAGCAAATCAATGAGCAATGGGAAGACAAGTGACAAGTAATTATTTATGTACCTAAAACATAGCTAAGTTGTCTCAGATGTATAAATTTTATCACTTCATAATATATTATGAGAACTGTATCTTGTCATCTAACATTATCTTAAAAATAATTTATTAAGGCTATATGTTATTTCACTTTGTCAAAGAAATAAAGATTGATTTAATTATTCCCTTTTGTGCCTAAATGGTTAAGTCACTTTTTGTATAAATGAGTTTATATATATCATCATGCATTTTTAATTAGGGCTTAGGGAAATTTTTCTCAAAGTGGAAATTGTTGGGGCAATGTTTATGAAACTTACCAACATATTTCTAGAATATTCTTTTCAACTTTTTTCATGGTGAATATGTGAGGTGGACTTCATTACCCTTCTCATCAATAACAAGTTACCGTTGTTGAACACTTGCTGTGTGCTGAGCACAGTTCACATTCCAATTTCTTTTTTTTCTTATAACAAAAACTTCAACATTCATTATTATGCTCTAGTTATTGATTTGTGCCTGACAAGCTACCCATGTTGTAGTTGATATGCAAAAAACCAGTAACAATTATAGACCTTATTCCCATGACCTGAAGGAATGGTTTGGGGCTCTTCATGTTCCTGGAGTGAGCAGATGCCCTTGGGCTACACTTGCTGGCAACAGGATGTATGGGGATGTTACTGGTGCCCGCTTGAGCAAATCGATGAACAACAGGAAGACAAGTGATACAAGTGGTACAAGTGAATATAAATCAGATTTTAATAACTTCTCATATTTTTAATCATTCACCATTCACATCAATTTCTTATCTTTTATGTAAGCTTGTTTTACAAGTTTTAACAATATAGTTATTCTTTAGTTTGTGATGGTTTGCAGCTCAATAAACCAGCCAAGAACTTAAAATATTAAGTCAACATTAATATACCTAACCTGATTATAACTTAGATTAGCTTTTCATAAAGTGCTGTGAATTCTGCCAGACTGGCTCTATATCACCAGTCAGCAGGACCAGTGAAGAGAAGAATATAAACAAGCAAACACAGGCACAATAAGTGTCCAAGTTTTATGTCACCTGAGCAGCCATGAGTGAGCTCACAGCCTAGTCTTGTATTCAAAACTCCCCTACTCTGGCTCCCAACATGACTATGTGTAGAAATCGACAAAGACCTTAGGATGGTTAGTAAGCACAGCAGCATTTAATAGGTACATGAAGAGCAGAGGCAGGGATACTTCACACAGCCAATCAGCAGCGTCCTGAAAGTATGAAGTCATGGCAATTTCCTATTCTATTTTTGCCTAGTTTTCTAGTTTGTGCCTTTTTGCATTCAAAAACAAAATATCTTTGAGGCACTAGGACATCTTAACAATTCAGTCACTTCCTCAGTTAATGAGTTTTAATTTAAAATCTTTTAACTGGTTTATAGCTTGAAAATGCTAAACATTTGATAGAATCTGCGTTTGCTACATTTTGGATTTGGATCTTTTCCTGAAAGTTTCATCTCCCACAGTCTCTTAAGACTGTGGGAACTGAGACGCGCAAGCTACCCGTGTCGTATTTGATATGCCAAAACCAGTACAATTATAGACCTCATTCCCATGACCTGAAGGGAGTAGTTTGGGGCTCTTCATGTTCCTGGAATGAACAGATGCCCTTGGACTACACTAGAATGTGACAGGATGCATGGAAATGTTACTGGTGCCCGCTTGAGCAGCTCTTTCCTGTGTATCTGAGTCTCTGGGTCAGGCATACCTGGGCTTGAAATAATTCAGGTGAAATAATTTCTTATACAGTGTATAACAAAAAAAATTAAAAAATATGATCATGGAATGATTTTCTTTCTGAGTCAGACACTTGAAAAAAAGCAGAGCTGACTTCTGATAATAATTTATCAAAAATTATTATACTACCAGATAAACAGATGCAAAGAATTTGGAGGATAGCAAATATCAACTTTAGTGATAAGTACCTACAAAAACATATTGCATTGCAAGTGGGTGAAATAATGTGATATAAAATACATTCAAGTTTACATAACAATGAGCTTTTGGTAATAAACTACATTGCATCAGATTGTAATTCTTTTAACTGATAATACAGAATTAAACAGAAAACAAAATCTGACGTATGGTAATTCAGATTTAGTACATTTTATCTAGATCAATTAATTTTGTTAAGTCTTTAAACTCATGAAATCTTTGTGTCCGCTGGTGTGACATTAATGATCTATGCTTATCAATGGGTAATAATAAACATTCATTAGTAACCTCTTCACTAATACCCAAAAATTACTTAAGTATGTTGTCCTTTTAATCTGGATCCACTCAAATAAATAGCTCTTAAATATATAGCTAATTTATGATAAAGAGTTAAGACAATTTTTTGAGGTAACTCCATGTCCTTAAGAATTTTATTTGTTTATGATTTCTAAATAATGATCATTTTCTTAAAAGGGAGATAAAAAGTTTTTCAATCAGTTCTCTTGTGATTTCACCTTTAATCATGCATCTCTATGAAAGTACTTCTCACTCAGACAAACAATTACTTTTATGTTAAACCATTTCTAACATTATTTTACTGCAAAGAACACTTTTTCAGGTTACTTTAATGCTTTCAATAGGTCTCTAAACTTTTAATAAAAGTGCTTTTTAGTTTGATGATGTAGACTTGTTAGCCAGCTGTCACTGACAGGGTAGTGAAAGTATTCTATGGGCTTGGAGAGGAAAAATATGTTGGCTGAGCAGTTTATCACTTAGGGCTTACTAGCCAAAAGACACTTTGGCTTCCATCAAATCACTTTTGAGAGGGACATTGAAAATATCCATTTCGTATGTGTCACAGGTGTAGAAATAAATCACAACTTTTAATTCTGCAGTTTAATTTCATTTCTTCCCTAAATATTTAACACAGTTTTAGGCTTGAACAAGGTACTTTTTTAACTAAGGAATGACTTTATCACACCTTCTCTTGAAATTTCCTGTAAGGAAGAGTTTATATCAGCAAATACTATGTTGGCTAAATTTTTCTGCTAAACTACATTTTATTAGATTTTTTACATACCCATAAAAACAAAGCTCTCCTTTATTCTATATACACTTCTTATCTTCTTTTTCGATACTGGAAAATGAGTGAATGCAATCTTATTTTACATTATCCCATTTTTAAAAATTGTATCAAATTTATCAAATATTGGAGCCTGGTATATTTATCAGAGTTGAGATCACTTGCTTTTTACTAAAATGTATGTAATCCTTGAAGCATCAGTTTTCTAAGGTCTTTCTTTCCCTGATTAAAATAATTAAATTTGGCGGCCATAGCTATGCTCACAGAGTTCACTCCTGTCAGCGTCTGAGAAACAATATAAAAATGAATTTAAAGAATCATTTTGTTCCCACCATTTGTGGTCTCTCCTAATGTTCCTAATTACTATCAAGTCATGGTTTTAAATTCTTCTTCTTCTCTTTTAATTGATTGTGATCAAAGGATTTATGTTACAGAACTAACAAATGCTAGAAATTAGGTGTCATAGGAACTCAACTTTGTGTTTTAGTCTCTGTTTACCATTGAAGAAACTCTTAGCAGGGTTGAACAGATAAGTCAAAGGGCTGAGTACATGCTTTCAACATCAGTCAAGCCTGGCAATACCTAAAGCCCTGAGAATTTTTGGGATTATTCCTGAGCACAGGTCTTCTGCTGGGTGGAGCTCTGACGAGCAGGGAGTCCGGATGTGGAAAATGGCAACCCTGATGGTGTGGGGGTTTCTCTGGATTCTTGCGAGGTTCTGCTGGGGTGGCGGGCCAGGGCTAGAACCCGCCATCCCTCCCGGGCTCCTCGTGATCAGCTGAGCACAGGGAGAGCTGGTAGTATGTGTAATGTGAGTCTCTGGATCAGCATACCTGGGCTGGGCTTGGAAAAGACTGCTGCAGGGCGGGTCTAGACGAGGCCGGGCTGGATCAGCTCTTCTTCTGGGTGAAGCTCTGACAAGAGGGGAGTCCTGATGTGGAAAATGGTGGCCCTCATGGTGTGGGGGTTCCTCTGGCTTCTTGCGAGGCTCTGCTGGGGTGGCGGGCTAGGGATAGAACCCACCATTCCTGCTGGATGCCTCGTGATCAGCTGGGCACAGCGAGAGCAGATAGCAGCTCTGGCCCCATGGAGAGGACACAGTGAAGAGGCAAGAAGGGGAGTGCCAACATAAAAGGAGGCCCAGAAAGAAAGCAGGCTGGTTTTATATTCCTGCAACATGGATGTCCACTCCAATGGAGAAGAGTTAGAGTTAAATCCCCTCAGGTAAATTTTGTCCCTCACCTAGATGCTAATATTGCTGAGGCAAGATCTGCCTTGGAAGTGCCCCTGCAGGGTAGAGTGGAGGGAGTGACATATGAGATGAACTGTATCTCAGAATACAAAGGCATGCATCTGTATCCAAGAATATTCTATAGCCATATATATATATATATATATACGTATACAGATATATATATAGAGTGTGTGTGTGTGTGTGTATGTACATACACACACACACACACACATATATATATATATGTATGTATTTCTCAAGCTTTCATAAGAATCTCATCTTTACTTCATGGTTGTTCTGTACATTAGTATTTGAGTTTATCAGAGAGTCATAGTTGCTAGCTTGCTTGGAGGCAAACAGCATTTCTCTTTGGTCTAATTACTTAGAGATCCGATGTGGCCAGGCAAATATACCAGTAAGATCTAGCTTCACTGACGACGAACGTTGCTCGAGGGGCGCAGTGCATCCATGGACCCTATACGGAAGTAGCCAAGGATTGGTTGATCAGGATATGAAGAGCCTCAAACCGCCCAGGGTCTGATAAGGAAGTCTGACCATCTTGTAGGTGGGCGCCACGTGATCTTTGACATCCGGGACAGCGGTACAGGCCAGGGTGTCTCAAATCGCATACGGTCCAGCCATTCGTGCCTGGAAACGAGAGCGTTGTGAGCGAGGGGTGCGTCTAGGAGGTGTGTAAGAGTGTGTGGGGGCGATGTTTGTGTGGGCCAGGTGCGTTGTAGAGGGGATGGTGGAGGAGGTGAGGGGGCAGATATCTGCGGGCAGCGTCCTGGTAGGTCTTAGGTCGAGGTCTTGATGGAGAGTGGTGGGGCCTCGGAAGACTCAAATCAGTCGGTAGTACCAAAGGAGCGGGTAAAGTTTGTTATTAGAACGATGTCAGAGGGGGTGGTGTAGTGCGCTCTCCAATTGTATGATGTGGTGTGTTGAGAGTTTGGTGAGAGGTATCGTCGCCCTTGACACAGATGTGATGGTGAGATTGGGTGCGTGCGGGTGGTAGGGGCGCACAAGCGTGGGGCCGGGATTGTGGTTGGTGGGTCTCGGGGGTGAGGGGTGGGGTTGGCGAGTTGGTGGGGGGGGGGGTGGGCGGTGGGGGGTGGGGGGGGTTGGGTGGGGGGTGAGGGGGTGGTGGAGGGCGCCGGGGGTGGTGAGGATGTGTGCCTTGATTAGAGGAGAGTGGCCGCGTTTTACTGATGCAGGAATGGGGAAGGAGGAGTCTGACAACTAAAGTGGTGATTTTTGCGATAGGCGGAAGATCGTGAAGTCGCGGATGGAAGGGGAGTGCCAGTGGGAACCAAGTCGAAGGCTGAGCGTGGGGTCGTACGGTGCGTGTGGCAATCAGGGGGTGGGAAAATTTACCGCGGGGAGCTGCAGTTAGAAGAGAACTCAGAGACTGGAACTCACAGGGAAGTCATATGCACGCGCGCTGTGGGATCCGAGAGAGAAGACAAAGGACGCTTAGTGCCGGAGGGCAAATAACGCCCAACGAGAAAGTCCCACAAAAATTGTTCTTTAAAATGCTAAAAACTTTTGATACTGATTTTTTAAAAAATTACATTTAAAATTGTTTTATATTGTCCAGTATAAAATTGGACACTCTTATTACTAGTTATAGAAACAACCCCTAGAGGTGACTACAACTCTCAGTGGTCACTGAAGCCATTTCCAGCAATTCTTAAGTAGGTCCTACTGGGCATCAAGCACAGACTCACACACAAGACAAGTGCTCTATATCTTACATCACAACCCAGACCTTAATTTTAAAGTATTGCTGCTTTCTAGGAAATTAACTCATCATTTTCAAATTCTCTATTATGATGGTCTAGTGTTTTTTTTTTAAGTATTTTATTATACCACCGTGAGACATCACTGTCACTGTATCACTGTCTTCCCTGCCTCTTCGATTTGCTTTCGAGTGGGCACCAGTAACATCTCCATATGACCTGTCTCATGCAAGTAGAGCCCAAGGGCACCTGCTTGCTCCAGGAACATAAGGAGCCTCAAACCATTCCATCAGGTCATCGGAATGAGGTCTATAATTGTTACTGGTATCTGGCATATCAAATATGACACGGGTAGCTTCGCCAGGCTCTGCTGTGCGGGTAGCATACAATTACAAATTCTGAGACACACAATTACAAAGATATACAATTAAAAAGCTCATATTTGGGTTTTGGTCATACAGTGTTCCAGCACCCATCCCTCCACCAGTGCCCGTCTCCAACCACCAATGTCCCCGGCTCCCTCCCCTACCCAAGCCCGCCTCCATGGCAGGTTCTTTATTTCTTTCCCTTTCTCTCGCTTTCTCTTTTTCTTCCCTTCCAGACTATGGATTACAGAACATACATACATTACAGGGTTAGTTTTTTGTCTTCCCAGCTATTACACTTCTTCAGTGATCATTCCTTGCTCTTATTATTTTATTTTAATTTTCTCTTGTGTCTGGGTGTTCCAGCACCCATCCCTCCACCAGAGCCCATCTCCCACCACCAACGTCCCCGGTTGCCTGCCGGGAACTATATCATATGAATACTTGTTATATTGCTCTCCCTGTGCCCAGCCGCTCATGAGGCGCCTGGGAGGCATGTTGGGTTTCTAGCCTTGGCCTGCCACCCCAGCAGAGCCTCACAACAAAACCAGACGACCCCCTGACTCCATGGGGCTGCCATCTTCAACATTTGGACTTCCTGCTCATCACAACTCCACCCAGCAGACCAGACTATCATAGCCCAGATCATCCACACCCACCGTCGCAGCAGTTTTTTTTTTTTCAATCCGGCCCAGGTATGCTGAACCAGACAGAGACTCTCAGACATGGAGGCAGAGCTGCTCCTTGCTTTCCCTGTGCCCAGCTGCTCATGAGGCGCCTGGGAGGCATGGCGGGTTCTAGCCTTGGCCTGCCACCCCAGCAGAGCCTCACAACAAGCCAGACGACCCCTCCTACTCCATGGGGGCCACCATCTTCCACATCCAGACTTCCCGCCTGTCACAACTCCACCCAGCAGACCAGATTATCACAGCCGGGCTCGCACGGGCTGCTAGCGGCTGCTTGGTTCATCTATAAATGCTTTATTTAGCAGTGACTATAAGAGTAGGCCACCCTCACGGCAAGCCTGGCAAGCTGCTCGTGTCGTATTTGATATGCCAAATACCAGTAACATTTATATTAGGTAATTCCCATGACCTAATATAATTGTTTGAGGCTCTTTATGCTCCTGGAGCAAGAGGATGCCTTGGGGTTCTACTAGCATGACACAGGACATATGGAGATATTACTGGTGCCCACTCTAGCAAATAGATCATGAACGGGAAGATAGTGATAGTGACTTGTTATATTGTTATATTGTTTCCATCAATCTAGACATTTAGGAAACACACCAAATTTTGAGTGAACCAGTAAAAATGTTCCCTCCAACACTTTCCCCTTCTACTATACACTTACTCAAGTCACAAATATAGTGGCAATCTTTGAGTTTTTTGTTGCACCATAAACCCCATATAAAACTATCAATGAATTATGTGTACATTATCTACATATGGTGACAGTAGCTCATAATTATAGCAGATTTACTTTGTTAATTGCTCCCTATATTTATCTGCAAAGAAGAACCATATGGTAGACTTTTCCTTTAGGCCATGGGACATAAATAAATAAATTAAGCAGTGAATGAAATATTAGCATCAGATCTAAGCAATAAAAAAAACTTTTGGTTTAACAAAACTAAAACAGACCAAAAAAAGACTTCTTGATTTCTATGAGTAGCTTAGTGCTCAGGAAGACAAAAGCAGAGTTAACAAAGACCATGTTGATAGGAATGGCACACGCAAGAGTACAGGAGTGGTCACAGCGGTTCTCTGTGTTCGCCCTTGATTTTCAGGTTCTTTAATATTCTCAAGAGTGAAAATATTGAGTAATAAAGGTGCAGATTCAGAGTTGGAAAGTGAAAAAGTTTATTGGAAAGCAGAATAAGAAGAAAAAGGAATTAACCTTTTGGGGGAGAAACTTAGTATAAGACTACATTAACTATTTTGCAGGGTTTTTTAGAGGCAAACTGGGTCTTTGTATTACAGGGAATTCAGTAACTTATAGGTAAGGGGTTATCCTGCACATATTTTAAATGAAAATAGGCTCTTTACCTTTGTTATCAATTGACTTTGGTGCTACCAGGAAGCAAAAATCTAATAGGTCCTTGCCTGGCCCTTAAAACTTATTATTTTAGCTTCCTGGTGAGCCTAAATTCTAAGACAGGACTTTGTTGGGCACTGTGTTTACTGTTAACTGTGTCCCTTTTTACCAGAAACAGCCCAGAAATTTGTAGGGAGTCGACATGTGGAATGGGCCCAGTCAAAAATGGGGCTGTTCACTGCAACTGGAAAGGGTAAACTGAGTCTTTGTCTTTCAGCACTCTTGTCTAAAAATTGGTTTATAACCTTTGTGTAGTTGTTGTATGGTGTACCTCTGTCCATTATGTCACTGAAAAGGGAAATGGGACCACAATACTCATGGATGCTCATTTGTCTATTTCCACATTTCCAGCCTAAGTTGAGAATTCTCAGCTCAAGAGCTTTAGCAGTGTGTTTCTGAAAACCAAGCGGTGTGGTTTGCTTAGCGTGCTGCAATGCTAATACGGGGGAGCCAGTGAGCAGGCAGAGCTACTATGAGTAAGTTACGTGGATATGGCTCAGACTCACATCTTCTGCACAAACTAAGCTGCAGTTTGTCTGCTTGGTGTACTGAAACAGCTGACTCTGCTTCTTTTAGGTAGTTTTCAAGTCACATTGCGAACCAAATAAAGCAATTTTTTCTCTGTAGGCTAACATCCATCTTACAATGACTTGGGTGTGTGGTGTGTGTGTGTGTGTGTGTGTGTGTGAATAAATCCTTTAAAGACCACTTGTAGCCTTTCTGCAGCGAGTGGGTTTTGAGCAGTAATCACCAATCGCTGCCTGCTGGAAATATTAAGGGCACATCTGTGGAATTTACACATGTGTATATTTCTGAGCTTAGGACTTTATACCACATGAAACAATCATCAAAATCTAAACAGGATGTATTCTTTGGGAGTGTTGAGTGCATTAGATTTGTGTTTTTCATCTATTTTTAAAACCTGCGCACTGGTACCTGTCTTGTATACTTGGGTCAAGGACTGCTACCTAATACCACTGCTGTAGACAATTGGTTTTCAACTTTTCCACACCTGTGCACTGATATTGACCAGAGGATTGGTGGTTGAAGACACACTGCACTAGATGTGCCGGTGATAACATACTGTTGCAGAGTGAAAAAGTAAATATGTTGTACATGATTGGTGCTGAAGACCAAGCATCAGGTGACAGAAACTAAGATAGAATGAAGAATCTTTAGGTACATTAAATTTTGGGAAGTCTATGAATAGAAATTACATTATGTCAAGTATAAGCTTATGCCTACAATGTAAACATTTGACTATAACAATTTGCTATAAATAGAAGTTAAGTTATACTTTTTTTCAAACTCAAGTATAGACAAGAACTCACTCATGTGTCTTAGTGATGTGTCAGCTCCTGACACTGACCCAAAATTATTTCCTGCACCATATGCATTAAATTTAATAGAAGAATACTTCCTTTTTTTCTAAAAACCGTGGGACATACACTTTCTACACCTGTTGCAAAGAATAAACAGACAAACATATAAGGAGACAGACAAACATACAAGGACTGTCCAAGATTTAGGAGTTCTGGGCAGCTACCACTGGTCTCAGAGACTGGCCATTTTTTCAATACAGTATCAGTCTCCTCTCTGGCCTCCTAAACAGTAGACCATTGTTGAAAGAGACATTACTGACAGTTAGTAAGCACATCAAGTTTCAATAGTTCATGAAGAGCAGAGCCTTAGGTATTTTACATAGCAATCAGCAGATATCTTAAAATGTAGTCTTGACATTTTTCTACTATATTTTTACCCATATTGTCCCTACATCTAAAAAAGACCCTTGGTAGCCTTATTTTAAACTAACTGACACTTTCTTTATAGCTGACAGATTTCTATTATTTATTCTTTTTCTTGCTGCTTTATTATTTTTACTCAGTATATTTTCTGCAAACCCTAAGCATTCCAATACCTAAACCATCTAGCCTAAGGGTGTATTCTATTTGGGTGGTTTTCTATTAGGGGTTTTCTGTTAGGGGAGGAATTCTCACATTATTTAATTTACTATTAGAGCCCATAGCCACAACACTTAGAAAATAAGAAATGAAAGGAAAAAAAGTAAAGCAATTATTATTTGAAAATGTCATGGGGCCGGAGCGATAGCCCAGCGGTTAAGGTGTTTGTCTTGCAGGCGGCTGGCCCATGCCGGCCGGGTTCGATCCCAGGTATCCCATATGGTCCTCGAGCACCACCAGGAGTAATTCCTGAGTGCAGAGCCAGGAGTAACCCCTGAACATTGCCGGGTGTGACCCAAAAAGAAAAAAAAAAAAAAAAAAAAGAAGAAAAGAAAATGACATGATACTATAGAAAACCTTAAGACTCAATTAAAAAGATATTAGAAACAATTAATGAGTATAGTAAAATGATTGGCTAAAAAATTAAACAAAAATATATTGCATTGTGTGTAACTAATTAATGAAGTTTTATATAACAATAAAGAACTGAGTTAGTTTGAGAACTTCAGATGATAGTCACAGAGGTATTTTGAAACATGTGCATAACTCAGGATAGCCCATGATCATTGCTGTGAATGTGGCTGAAAACACATATTTATTGAAAAATATTCAGAAAACAAGTATAAATAGCTAACATTTTTCATTTTTCTTCTCCCTTTCTTCCTCTTCTTCTTTTTATTTCTTAGGCTCACCTTTGAACTCAACTTTTCTCTCCTCTTTTTCTTCTCTTTTATTATTTTTCTCCTCTTTGTTTAATTATTTTTTTATTTTGGTGTGGATCAAATTCAGGCTCTTTTATGTGCAAAGTCTATGCTCAACCACTGAACTACTGCCCACGCCCCACCTTTTATTAATAAATTAAAACACTTGAGAGTACAGAAATAATGTCTTGAAGAGAAAGTTAATGATGTGTCTAGAGGGTAAATGACCGAACTGTAAGCTTTATTAAATCACAGACATTTTATTAACAGGCATTTACTATTTCTTGGTAGAATATATAGTAAACTGCAGAAGTTTCATACAATTTTGCTGAGCGAACAAATGAATGAATCAATTGACTGGGGGTTAAGCACAATGGCAGAGTGAAAATGAGAAATTCAGTCTTCCATGTTCCAGTTCAATAGTTTGATTTACTGTATATAACACTATATGTCATATTGTTATCAATATTTGGTGATAATTCATTATATGGCATAAGATATAAAAGGTCATGGATATATTCTAAATTCAGTATCTTAAAGATTTACTTTCCCCCCATTTTGTAGTACTTCTTATCCATCATATTAATAAACTGAACATGAAATATATGGATGGCAATAAAGCTCATATTTTTTAATATTTTTATGTAAGTAATTTTTATTTGCTTGCTTATACATTCCAACATGTATATATTACCCTTTTCCTCTCTTTGCTACTGTTCTTTGTGATCACATATGCTTGGTTGTGGAGCTTACACATTTGGGATGTAGTGCTCATTAGGACTCGCAAACATGGACCATGACGGAGGCATGGGACTCTTGCATGCAAACTATGTACTTTGAACTCTAAACTTTTGAGCCATCTCCTAGCTATTCCATAAAACAAAAAATAAACAAAGAAAACCAACAAATTTTGACTTAGACAGGGCTTTAGACATTTTTTCTCTATGCTGATTATAATTTTCATCATTTTTGTAGTTATTGAATATTTTCAACTTTGTCTTCATTTCCTGGTAATTAATGATGAAGATAAAATTTTAAATGATCGCTAATGTGTTCTGTATGCAAACATTAAAGTGAGAAAGAATACTGTTACCAAAAGGTTATTACTTAAAAATTCATTAAATATGCATTAGCCTCATCTCAGGTAAAAGAGTCCTTGTTTACATAATTGCAAATTTGCACACACATACCCTGACAAGTTTCCAACATTCTTATGATCCTATGACCACCTAATTCATGAATCTTCAAATGAATACTGTGGTTCCTTCTAAATTATATTTGTTTAGTTGCTTTTCTGTTTGCTTTTTTTTCCCGGATCCTACATTTAGTTTATTTATTTTTATTTATTTATTTATTTATTTATTTATTTATTTTTGCTTTTTGGGTCACACCTGGCAATGCTCAGGGGTTCTCCTGGCTCTGCACTCAGGAATCACTCCTGGCGGTGCTCGGGGACCATATGGGATGCCGGGGATCCAACCCAGCCCGGCACAGGCCAGCCACGTGCAAGGCAAACGTCCTACCCGCTGGGCTATCGCTCCGCCCCCATCCTACATTTAGTTTAAAAAACAGCATAACACAAGGTAAATTGATAGATTTTGAGTGTCACCATTCCTTCTACAAATCCAGATTCACCTGCTAAAGAAATAAGAAGGAGATTAAGGCGAGGAGCTTGGCCATGGAGAAAACTCCTGTGATTGATCTGATAGACAGGGAAAGAGAAAGACTTCACTCATTCTCCCTATCTGTATGGCATCTGCCTCTTCCAGTGAATGGATGCCACCCACTTCTTGAGGATGGTGTTTCAGTCATGGAGACCACAGATCAGAGATTATGCAAGATATTTGATGTAATGTTTTTGTGCATACAGGCAGAAATGACCCAAAGTTGTCCTGAGTAAGAGTATACCACTGGGTAAATTACCAGTGGTACACGGACCTTTGGGTTTGGTGTTAATTGCACAGAGCTCCAGTTCTTTATAATGGATTCTCAAAATGTATGCTGTGCGGAGCCAGGAGTAACCCCTGAGCATCGTTGTATGGACCAAAAAAAGAAGAAAAAAAGAAAATAAAAACAAAACACGAAACCAATTAAGCAGTGATTGGCAGACAGGTACAAAATGAGGCACCTTACAAATGATACAGTAGCACTCCAAAGCAGATTTTAATCTTATTCAAGACATAAGCAAATGGGATATAAGCCATTTACTTTCAACAAGGGAGAGAGGTCAGCCACTGGTTATTAGCATGCACAGTCATGTCAGCATTAAAAATTGTGTATTTAGACAGAGGCACTTCACAGTTATAGCATCCAAATTACTTGGAGGGAAAGGGCTGACAGATTGTCCCCCTTCTCTTTCTTCTTAAAGCCAATATTAGAGGGTTTGTTTAAGCAAATGCCCAAACCCTCCAATTTGACAAAAATCTGAGATGAAATATTAATTATTTCATCATGCTCCAAGGGTTTCAGGACACCTAAAGCAATAAGGGTTGTTAAACATTCAGGCCACAGCTGTCACTTAATGTTTTCTACTTTTCCTACCACTAGGACTCTCAATAATATTTGGATTTATAACCTTTGTAACTGATGTCAACAGCCCCAGTGGTCAGAATAGTATACTTACAGCATTTTTGCTTGAAATTAAATAACACTGGCATTGTTCACATCCTCACAGGTAGAAAGCCACAAGTCCATTCAAGCAGTCCCTGTCTTTAGAGTAGTAAAAATAATTCTTCTGTAACCAATGCCATCATCTCTTTCTGCTCTTCCACCATCTTCTTCTCAAACATTTACAACCTCTTCTTCTTTGACTACCACCTTCTTCTTGTTCATTGTTTCACATTCTCCTCTCTCTTCGCTATCATCTCCTAACACACCACTATCACCATCTTTCACTACACTATCTCTTGATTCTCCTAATTCTCTGCAATATTCTGTTCTTTTCTCTTTCTTCCACTGTAGTACTGAATCTACCATTAACCTTAGCAAAGGGAGTTTAAGTAATTCATGTGCTGTGTGTTATGTGTAAGCTTAAATCATTTTGACTTTGTTTATGTGTTAGCATAAATCCTCCTAGACGTTTATCTCAACAATCTTGGTTATGATGGCACTAATGGTTGCAAGTGCTCATGGGAGTAAATAGCCTTCACATAGTTGTATGTATGAATCCACAAGTGAATTTTACATGGTCACCAGTCTAACAGTAGAGCTCAGGCATAGTACAACCCACTCCTTTTAAGAGGTTTATTTCTGGAATTTATAGCAGATGTACAACCAATAGTTTGGAGTGTTCCCTCTCTCGTTCTATAAATATCTACATATTTTCTTGTTTATTATTTATTAATCTTAATAAAAGTTGAGGTGGGGTATACAGGTTTCTCTTTGTCACATCACTTGTATCACTTTTCTTCCCATTTTTCTTCGATTTGCTCGGCGGGCACCAGTAACATCTCCATAGTCCATCTGCTCGCTCCAGGAACACGAAGAGCCTCAGACCATTCCTTCGGATATGAGAATGAGGTCTGTAATTGATACTGGTTTTTGGCATATCAAATACGACACGGGTAGCTTGCCAAGCTCTGCTGTGTGGGTGGTATACTCTTAGTAGTAGGCTCTCATCTTGTGTATTTACTGATAAACCGCAACAGGGAGAGATTGGCTTTTCTCTTGGGTAGAGCTCCGACCTCACTTTGAAATAATTAAAGGTACATACACTATTAACCGTCTGATTCTCAGAAAAGAAACAAGGGAATGGGAGGGGAGCATGGTACATATGTGTATAAAATATGTATATATGTGTATATTGTATACACATTCAGGATCGAGTAAAATTTAGTCTGTTTCAAATACAATAGTAATAATACAAACAATATAACAATATAATTCTGAACAATATTAAGATGTCTGATAATACTGAGAGCTTAAGTTCAAGTTAGAAAATGGGCATTTGCGTGCATGGACTGAAGATGTAGGTTAAATTGCCATTATGTTCCTCAGTGTTGACCAAAGCCCTAAAAAGAGGTTTATACATTGACTCAGTAATCACTGTTCACAGAATGGATTCCGGGGAAGTGAAAGTATTAGTACGCACAAATGTATTTGGGAGTTGTCTTTGCAGCTGTTTTTAAGTGCCAGAATTGTATTGGGAACAAGAAGATTCTAAGTGATGTAGAGGCATCTGTAGGTGTGCTGCGGAAGTGTGCATGAGTGGAGACTTGTTAAATACACCCAAATAGCAGATTTGTGAATAAAATCAATATTGTTTTAGATACTGTGTATGAGATAGTTTATCAAGGATGCTTTTATATCTATAATGAATGTTGTGAGTCCATTTTAACTGAAAATATGGTGAACAATTATGTTTTAAGGCTTTTAAACAAAATGTATAAAATGGTAGATCATGAATACATATGCTTCACATATGCAATATGCAGCAAATATGAATGTATGTGAGGAAAACATGTATAATATATAATTACATTTTGTTTATGTGCTCCTTAAATTCACAAAACATCCAACAGCTGGCATATGAATATAAAAGTGTTGATGAATTATTTACTGATTTTGCAAACATATGAATTTAAACATTCCTTTTCCATATGGAATTTAGGGGGCAGTGTTAGTAAATAGTAAAAAAATTTCTTTATGAATTCACTGTCTCTGTCTTCATCGATTTGCTCGAGTGGGCACTAGAAACATCTCCATTAGTCCTGTCACATGCAAGTGCAACCCAAGGGCATCTACTTGCTACAGGGACAGGAGGAGCCCCAAACCATTCTTCAGGTTATGGAACTGAGGTCCATAATAGTTACTAGTCTTTGGCATAAAAAGTAAATAAAACACGGTAGCTTACCAGGCTTTACCATGTAGGTGGTATAGTCTCAGTAAAAGGCTCTCAACCCGAGCATTTACTGATAAAACTTAAAGGGGGAAGATCAGGTTTTCTTTGAATGTGTCATGAGAGATAACTAAGCACAGAGCCAGGAGTAAATCCTGAGCACTGCCAGATGTGGACCAAAAATGTCTTTTTTAATTTTACATGCATAAAAAAATTTCCAAATGACTAGGATGCTGTTCAATTAAAGGGGGACAGAGGAATGTTAAAAAAATTTTAAAGCAGTGCAGTTTCCTCATCTGTTGTATTGCTGTTATATCTTACTTCTACTCTGCCAGCAGAGTAGAAACAAGTCGATAAAATGATCACAAAACAAAAGATCACAGCTGAAAGTGTTTTAAATGAATTCTTATATCCAAAAATGTCTCTACCAATCATCAAATAGAAATATACTATGTTAGAATAAATGGGAGGAATATACCACAATGTAAAGATGGTTATCTTCAAATATCTGATGCAAAGAAATTATCTATACATTATTCCTTATGCTTTTTATTTTGGTTATCTTTTTACTAATTTTTCTTCTATAAGTGGACATATGCAATCTGATCAAAGCTATTAAATAAATTGTCCCTATTTAATAAACTATTAAATAAGCTATTAAATAAACTAAATTTTTAGTTCAGTTGGTTAAATTAATAACCAGCTGAACTAAAAAAAATATAGAAGTGGCTTCAAGTTTGCAAAAATATAGAAGTGGCTTCAAGTTTGCAATAAGCCAATTGTGTACTGCTAAAGTTTTAATACAAATTTAGGTATTTTATAGGCCAAAGGACAATAGACTTACTATGCAAACTGCTGAATTCATCACAACTTTGTGGTTTGGCAGTTTAAGGATGGCAATTGAATATCTTTAGGAGAAATGGATTCAGACAGTGGTAAGGCTTGATAAAGCATTGCATAAGGATGGGAGAAACAATAGAGATTTTTGTACTAGAAAATAAAGTGAGACTCACAAGCATAGATGTGGAATCAGACTTCCTCTGCATAACTTCAGATAGCAAGAATGAAGCATTAACTGAACATGCCAGAGAGATAGATCTGATGCAATTGAGTACAACACTTCCAATTAAATTAATCTATTCAATACAAGAATTAAAAGGGTGGCTAGAAAACAAATCTTTGTCTCTGGTGTTGTTTCTAGGATGTATAGAGATCTTTGCATTTTATGGGAGCTCCACCTGACTCTTTAGAGTTCTATCCTTACAAATTCTATACATTCAACAAAAGTCTGTATGGGCTCAGAGTTCTAAGAATACTTTACCTGACAATTATCTGTACAAGCATTTTTGATCCTGCTCTTTCCCCCTAACAATCTGGTTTCCTGAATTTCCCGTGTTTGCTCATTATCACAACTGAATTAAGTTTAGTAGAAATTTTCTCAGAATTATAGACTCTTATTTATGAAGATTTTGTGTTCTCAATTAAGTCTCCTTATTAAAACTCTGTAGCTTTGATTGTCAGTGTTTGTTTCTACACAGCATATAATAGCCACTTGCCAATTTCTTAAGTAATTTGATTAATGTAGACAACTTATCTTAGTTATACAGTCCCCACAAAATTAAAATTTTCAGATGAGCAGTACAGACCTGTTTCTTACTTATTTTAAGTGAGGTTACTGACAAACCCAAATTGTCTGATTTGTTATACATAATTTTATCAAAAAAAAGGATGTATGCCCCTTTTATACCAGCAATTATAATGAATTAATTTAAATGGTTCATTTAGAAAACTGTCTTCAACTGTTAGGACTAATATAAAGTATATATGATGAGAATCCTTACCTCTGACCTTCTACTCTTATTCTCTTATTTATTTTAGGTAGATTTTTTAAATTCCATCACTTGATCACTTGAATGAATTCTGTTATTCATCGATTTGCTCGGGCGGGCGCCAGTAACATTTCCATTGGACCCTATCACGCCAGTGTAGCCCAATGGCACCTGGTTGATTCAAGAATATGAAGAGCCTCAAACTGTTCCTTCAGAGTCTTGACAAGGAAGTCTGACCATCTTGTAGGTGGGAGGCCACGTGATATTTAGACAGTCATTTTCTTCATTTTGGCAGCCTAGGATGGCCGTGAAATTTTATCAGGCACTGCTTGTTCGCCTTTCTTACTGCTGCCATATTAAGGGTTCTTTCAGGGTCAGGAAAATAAACATTTTTGTTACTGGGTTTGGCATATCAAATACGCATTGGGCAATAATTTGCTAAAATAAAGTATACATGTGCTGGATATTTGTGTCTGATAGACCTGTACTTATTTATTTGGAGTGGTGAGAGGGGTTATAAATGAAGAACATAATCACAGATAGTGTTTTTCTTACCTTTCACTTACATGCATCCAAATAACTAGTCTCTTCAATGGGAACTGAGTCATAAGATAATTTTATATTATTTAAAATGGTCTGGGGCTGGAGCGATAGTCCAGCCAGGAAGGGTGTTTGCCTTGCATGCAGCCAACCAGGGTTGATCCCTGGCATCCCATATGATTCCCCACACAGTGCCAGGAGTGATTCCTGAGCATAGAGCCAGGAGTAATCCTGAGCACTGCTGGGTGAAACCCAAAAAACAAAAAAAAAATAGAAAAAGTAAAACTTAGTTTATTTACCTCCACCTAAAATGAATATATAATTTTAATAATATGTTTTTATTAAATAGATTATATAATAAAGATAGAATATACAATATTCATGATACAATAAATATACATTGTGTAGAAATATTCCATTACTAGAAGCAAGTGAAACATTTACTCTGGAAATTTAAAATGACAAGCTGCCTATGATTTGCAATACAGACACTGAAAGGTTATTATATAATATATTTTATATAATATCAATATCATATATCATGTAATATATCATATATATCATATAATATCATATATATCATATATGTATTGTGTGTGTATATATATGTATATATATGTATATATATATATAACTCCAAGGGTTCGCTCACACGTGGGGGGAGGGACTACGCTGGCCGGCCTAGGAGCAGAGATTTGGGCTCTGCCCTTTCCTCCACCTCCATGCCAACTTCTCCGGAAGATAAAAACACCCATGCCATACACACAGCTCCTTGGCACGGGGCTGCAAAGTGGCCGCGTGATTTTCTTAGATAATACTGATTTTAGGATAAGGTCCTTCCCAGAATCTTTCACATTTATACTCTGTGTACAGTTCTAGACAGGTTCTAACTGATGCCTGTCATCCCATTAGCCTAGTGGGAAGCCAGAGCAACCCACACAACATGCAGTCAGTCATTCTCAACATTCAGACTCCATAGTTCCTCAGAGCTCCATCCAAGCTTGAACCTGATCTTCCCCTATAAGTTTCATCAGTAAATGCTCGAGATGAGAGCTTTCTACTGGTAGTATACCACCCACACGGAAAAGCCTGGCAAGCTACCCATGTTTTATTTGTTATGCCAAAAACTAGTAACAATTATGGACCTCAATTCCATGACCTGAAATATGATTTGAGGCTCTTCCTGTCCCTGGAGCAAGCAGATGCCCTTGAGCTACACTTGTTTGCAACAGGATATATGGAGATGTTACTGGTGCCCGCTCGAGCAAATCGATGAACTATGGGAAGACAGATGAGAGATACAGAGATACAGTGATTGCGTATACATACATATATTATATATCTATATATACTATATATCATTAAGGGCTCTATTATATTATATGAATCAGGGCATTTTCTGATGAATACCCATTTCATAAGTAAATGCTTGAGATGAGAGCCTTCTACTGAGAGTGTACCACCTACACAGCAAAGCCTGGCAAGCTAACCATGTTTTATTTGATATGACAAAAAAAAGTAACAATTATGGTCCTCATTCTCATGAATTGAAGGAATTGTTTGAGGCTCTTCGTGTTCCTGGAGCTAGCAGGTGCCCTTGGGCTACACTTGCATGCAACAGGACATATGGGAATGTTATTGGTGCCAGCTCGAGCAAATTGATGAACAACTGGAAGGCAAGTGATACAAGTGACAAGTGATTATATGTATATGACACGCTCCCTACGATTTGCAATACAGATACTGAAAGGTTATTATATTATTATAATATATATTATTTATTTATAAATCCCTTTATCTACTTTCAACATTCAGTTACGACAAGCATGGTCATTTCCAACTATTATTGTTATACTAGTCCTTTCTCTATCTTGCCTACCCTCTGGCCCCACACACTTGTGGTAGATTCTAGCCATTGACATTAACAAAAAAAAAAAGGAGCTGGGGGTAGGGGAGAAAGGGGAGAGAGAGAATAAAAGAGAGAGACAGAAACAGAGGCAGTGGCAGAGAGACAGAGAGAGACAGAGACAGAGAATGAGAGACAGATTGAGAGAGAGACTGAGAGAGATTGACAAGCACTCTGAAAAGTGCTTGTCAGAGAGGCTGTTTGCAGGGGGAGTGCTGATTATGGGGAGAGAAACTGGGGACATTGGTGCTGGGAAATGGATTCTGATGGGTTTTGTAACACTGTATGAATGAAACCCAAACATGAATAGCTTTGTATTGGTCAATCTCATCGTGATTCAACAATAACAACAACAACAACTACAACAACAACTATAACAACAACGACATAAAATGACGAGCTCACATTTAGAACATAAATAACATAAAAAATTAAAATAGATCGGGAGATTAATTTTTGATATATTTATAATCAACTGGAAATTCTAGTCAGCAAGGATTTGTTATTTAAACTAAATTAAAATTGTTCTGCCTAGTAGCTATAAGTTAAGACAAATAAATTTCCAATTAAATTATTCCTAAAAAATAATCTATATATGACTAACTGTATTGATAAGATACCCTTTTTTTGTAGGAGATCTGAATCATATTAAGTGGGAGAGGAGGAAGAGATAAGGATTTGCTTTGATTCCTTTTTGCCCCTTAAAGGAGATTTATTCAGCTGAGCTAAGTAATTCCTACTAGTAGCTTCGTTTCACTTGGTGGGCCAACCTTGAACATTCTTACCTTTTTCAAATTTTTTTTTATATTTTATTATACCACCGTGAAATATACAATTACAACGTTGTTCATGTTTGGAGGTTTCGGTCACATAGTGTTCCAGCACCCCGCCCTCCACCAGTGTTCATTTCCCACCACCAATGTCCCCAATTCCCTCCCCCTCCCATAGCCTGTCTCCATGGCAGGTTCTTTAACTCTTTTCTCTCTCTCCCTCTCCCTCTTTTTTCCTTCTCTTACATATTGTGGATTGCAATACATACACTTAGAGGCCATAGTGTGCATTTTTTGCCTGTATTTAATGCTCAGTTTTAGGTTGTAATTAGCCCTTTTGACATTTATTCACACAGAGCATTCTTACTTTTATTACTCAGACATCCCAAATTTTTTTCATAACATTGAAAATATGAGTACAAACAACTCTGCGTTTGTAAATGAAGACTCTTAATTGTGGCTTAATATTATTGCCATGTGTTAAAGGTAAAAACAGCAGCAGTAGAACATGGCTATCTTAATTTCCCCTGGGGGTAGTTATACACTAGCTGAATTATAAATAGATCTTATATTATAAATTAAAATTAAATAAATTATATAAATTATAGAAATAAAACATAATTATAAATAGATCTTGAGTATACAACCTACACGGCAGAGCCTGGTAAGCTACCCGTGTTTTATTTGAAATTCAAAAACTAGTAACAATTATGGACCTCATTCCCATGATGTGAAGGAATGGTTTGAGGCTCTTCCTGTCCCTGGAGCAAGCAGATGCCCTTGAGCTACACTTGCTTTCCATAGGACCTATGGAGATGTTTCTGGTGCCCGCTCCGAGCAAATCGATGAACAACAGGAAGACAAGTGATACAAGAAATAGATATTTGTTCTTATTAAACTAATAAGATGTTGAGAAACCACTATCATGTTTACAGCACTTGTTTATGCCAACTTCATTATTGAACTGACTTTTCAGTGTGACCATTTGTAGTAGTGTGTGAGTTTATGAGTTTTGCGGTTATGATCCCATCCTAGATTTGTCAATTATCAATTCTGTCATTTGAAAAGGCTATTTAGCTTTCTCATATTATAGATCATTTAACATTAATATACTTAATAATATTATGTTACTTTTCTTCAAAGTAGGAAAATGCACTCTCTCAGTGAACATATTTAGAAATATAATCTGTGAATGACATGGTAAAAATTATCATATAGAACTAAATGAGCTTATACTTTTTTTTTTGCCTTTTTTTTGGGTCACACCCGGCAATGCTCAGGGGCTACTCCTGGCTCTGCACTCAGGAATTACTCCTGGCGGTGCTCAGGGGACCATATGGGATGCCGGGGATCGAACCCAGACCGGCAGAGGCCGGCCACGTGCAAGGCAAACACCCTACCCGCTGGGCTATTGCTCTAGCCCATTGAGCTTATGCTTTTATCAATTTGTTTTGGCAAACACATGGTGTTGGTCTTAGACAGAGAACTATTAAGCTATGCTCTTTGCTTTGATTCTGTTTTAAAATTTGTTCATGATTGAGTAGGAATTTTCTCTCCTGTGTAATCTGTGGTTGCTCTTGTTTTTATATAGTGTACCTACAATATCTTGTACAATATAACCCAATTTCCAACATTGAAGATTCATCATGCAATTATCCTTCTGATCTGATTCCACAACCCCACGACCTACTCCTTTTCCCACACAAATGTGTAAAGTGATTTTCTTAAACTTTGGGGATATCCCTCTATCTGCTTGTAGTGCTTTCTGCTGTTATGTAGCAATAGTTGCTTCTGCTCTTTTAGTGCTCAGTTCAATACTTTAATACCTAAAAGCCCTTCCCTGACTTCCTACTAAAAGAAATTTTCCTTCAGTCTTACTAGCATATTTTCCATTTCTGTCCTATGATGTATCACTAAATCTAACTTTGAAAATTAATTAATTAAGCTGATACCATTAGCCTTAGGTTTTAGCAGAGCAGTTGGCAGAGAGGAGCTAAGTAAATGTTTGGGGAAGAAATATGGTATCCTCTAGTGAGAGGGTCAAGAATGAAGTTCAGTGATAGAGCAGGAATTTGTATATATGAAGACTTGGAATCAATATTCAGTGCCCCTCTGCCAACCTCAAATTTATTTCTAACTTAGAATGAAGAGTCTTGGATTTAAGCATTTTTTTAAATTGTATCCTGCCCCTCGAGGTGTTGCAGGTGTGACTGCAGTGCCCAGTTATATCAGCAGGTGGCAGACAGGAGACAGGCTTGTCACACCCAGGGCTCTGCCCCGTGGACTCTGGATGATTGATGGTCTAACATAGAAAAAGACTGGGCCCCCTGGGAAGAACCCAGAGCCACGGCAGAGCCTGGCAAGCTACCTGTGGTGTATTCGATATGCCCAAAACAGTAACAATAATGGACCTCATTCCCAACAAATGGAGATGTTCCTGGCACTCGCTTGAGCAAATTGATGAACAACAGGAAGACAAGTGATTTTATGTTTATATGATATTTTATTTTGAATGAGTCATTTACTTGTATGGTACTTGTTTCATAATCTGAAGCATTTAGAAAATTATACCTTATGTAATAATAAATCTAACTGTGAGGTCAATTAAAATGTTCTATTAAATATTATTGTCAGCCTTTAATCTCTCCAAGTAGAAAAAAACACTTTGCATCAGTTAAAATTTTTATCTAAGTTATACTTTATAAAGTTTATTAGTTTCTTAAGTTTCAAGGTCCTTACTTGTCTGTACTTATCTCAAAAAATTTAAAAAGTGTCAATCCCACATCTACCATGTTCTATGTTCTGCGATTTATTTCATTGGTAAACCTGATTAAGCTGAGAGCAAAATAAAGCAGTGGCATATACTACCTTATGTCTTGTCTTCATTTATTTCTTGTCTTTAAGCTTATCATTTTTTAAACAAATATGAAGATATCATTACAGGTGTTTTTCATGACAACTGAAACAATACCTTTGACTGATATCTCATCACACTGATGCAGGTAGGCCTCACGGGTGGCTTATGTGAGGCTGGAAGGGAGAGAGATGGTTGCTTTCTCCCCAGCCGCCTCTGCCGCCCAGGACCTGATGGGAAGGCTTAGGACTGATGAAGCCTGCGATGAGCCCCTGGACGGTGTGGGCCTGAGCCCCACCAGCCCCACAAGTTGACCTTTGATGTCCGCTTGATCTCTAGGCATGGGAGTTGATCCCCACCACCTGAGATTTCTCGGGGAGCCAAGGACTCAGGCTGGAGTGTGGAATTGCTTTTTGCAGGAAAGGAAAGTCAGTCCTAGGCCTTACCCAGGGTTTCCTCAGGGTTCTTGTCTTCCACGCAGAAAAAAAATTTTCAGGAGTCGTCGAGCAGTGAAATTAAAACAGGTTTTATTAAGGAGGTTTTTGGAAAGGGAAGGAGGAGTAAAAGTAAGAGAGAGTACACATCTCAAAAGGGGAGATGCGGGCAACACACTGCTCAGACACCACATGTGCTTGGCCACATAGGCTCAGGCAGCATGTGTGTCCATGCAGCATGTGCGCGCTGTCCTTTGTTCAGGATGGCTTTTATAGATTTCTCCCCAAGTTACTCCCATATAGGATGTTAACCTAGGTTGCTAGGGCCATTGCCAAAGGGAGTAGACTTTGGGAGTGGTCTTCTTTGGCTGGAATGCTCTGGAGTCTTCTGTGAGCTGGGTCCTGGGTCAGAAGGCTGATTCATCTCTCTCAGGAGATTTAATTAGCTAAAGCCATTAGAAGGGCCTGTGGCCTATGGGCTTCACACATTCCCTTTAGCCTTCCCTCCCCAGGGTCTGTTGTTGATAGTGGTCTTATCAAGTCTGGTTCGGTTCTCAAGCAGGTGTGACTCTGGATAGCTAAAGGACCAGTTTTTTCTTCTTCAGGAATTTTGATTGCCATGTGGCACCCCCTGTCAGCCTGACTAAAACAATAACGCATCACTACAGCTTTGAAAATTATGAGATTTTTCTCCTGATTGATGTTGAGTGATTTCAAGACCAGATTTACAGGGATCAAAAAGGTATTGCTCTTTTAAAATACTTTGAGTAGCAGTACATGTAGATAGATATCAATGCAATTAATTTATCACTACATATACTGATTAATACACAGTCAAATATTGTGTTGGAAAATATATTTCACAATGGTCTTTTAAAATGATTTATTACATAAAGCATTTCAACAAAATCTTGTTCTTTAAGTGAGTATTTTCCTTTGAACATGTATCCCAGTCTCTTTTTCCTGTGTTCCTTTGTTCAATTTCTCTCTGCAGCACCTGTGCTCTCTTGAACAGCTCTCTCTCTCTCTCTCTCTCTCTCTCTCTCTCTCTCTCTCTCTCTCTCTCTCTCCCTCCTCTGTCTTCTCTCTCCTCTCTTTCCTCTCTTCTCATGTGTTTCTAAGCAGGTTTGTTCAGGTAAAAATTAAAGAAAAAGAAACTAACTTCATTGACTTCTTTTAAGGTCTACAGTATAAGACCAATTTTTTATATAATATGCATTTTTGGATTATTCATTGCCTTAAATAACTCTTCTTAAAACAAGACACCAGGGAAAGTTTGTAGTGCTGACAATTTGGGCCTAGATTTTCTCCCCCTAATTTGTCCATCTTTGCCAAGTAGAAAATAAGTATCACAAATTTAAGATTAGTGCATCCTTTATGAATCCTTTCATCATGTTTAAAAACTAACAGTAAAGTTTAAAGAATTCACTAGGTGTTTAGAGGAAAATATCCCTCATTTCAGTGAAGGCTTTTCATTTTATTCCATTTCTGGAGAGACAGCAATTGGAGAAATAGGCCTTTGAAGAAGGTTGGATTTGGGCTAACCTTGAAAGAGGGAATCAAAAGGACTATGACCTAAGTTTGGGTGAAATAGATAGAGATGTTCTCATAGACATAGAGACTCTAGGCCCAATTTGGTCTCTGGGCAAGATAAAGAACATTTCTTGTTAAAGTACCCCTACAGAAAAAAAGAGCAATCACTGAGGTCTGATGAAAGCTGATATTATATAGGTTCTACATAAAAATATTTGCAATGAGTTTTGCAAATATATCTGGAATACAGTTTAAAAATAACCAAGGTAAGACATTCAAGGATAAAAGACTGATATAAAAAATCCAGCAGAAACAAGCAAATAATAAAATTCAGAAGCTAGAGATATCTGTCAACAAGACTTAGAACTAAACATTTACTGTGTTAAAGGAGAGAAAATATGAATTTTAAAACATGGCAGTGAACTGGAAACTCTAAAAAGTGGACATTTTAGGACTACAAGAGAAAAATTGAGAAATAGATGGTAAAAATTTAGCAATATAGCACATATTCATTGTGAACTATGATAAGTCTGAATAAAATACCTAGAATGAGCCCAGAAAAGTTAAAAATTAAAGTATGGGGGCATGAGCAATAGTACAGTGGCAGGGCATTTGTTTTGCATGTGACCAACCTGAATTCAATTCCCAGCATCCTATGTGGTCCCCTGAGCACTACCAAGAGTAATTATTGAATGCAGAACCAGGAATAAGCCCTGAATTTTGCAGGGTGTGCCCCCAAAACAGAACCAAAAAGGAATGAAAGTATGAGACTTTAAGAGGTAGGTGAAGCATTTTAATGTAAGTTCGATTATTGAGAGATAATGAATGCAAGTATGAAAAATGTAAGAGAAAACATCAAATGTATTTTTTAAAAAGACAAAACCTAATAATAATCTGTAATCAGGAACTTAATGCATGGAAAAAAGAATGTGATTTTATTTTTTTGTTTTTTAAATATTTTATTACACTACAATGAGATACACAATTACAAAGATGTTCATATTTGGGTTTCGGTCATGCAGTGTTCCAGCACATCCCTCCACCAGTGCCAGTTTCCCACCACTAATGTCCCCAATTCCCTCCCCACTCTCCCAGTCTGCCTCTATGGCAAGGTTCTTTCTTTCTTTCTTTCTTTCTTTTTCTTTCTTTCTTTCTTTCTTTCTTTCTTTCTTTCTTTCTTTCTTTCTTTCTTTCTTTCTTTCTTTCTTTCTTTCTTTCTTCTTTCTTCCTTTCTTCCCTTCCTTCTTTCTTTCCTTCCTTCTTCCTTTTCTTCCTTTCTTTCTTCCTTCCTTCTTTCTTTCTTCCCTTCCTTCCTTCCTTCCTTCCTTCCTTCTTTCTTTCTTCCTTTCTTCCTTCCTTCCTTCCTTCCTTCCCTTCCTTCCTTCCTTCCTTCCTTCCTTCCTTCCTTCCCTTCCTTCCTTCCTTCCTTCCTTCCTTCCTCCCTTCCTTCCTTCCTCCCTCCCTCCCTCCCTCCCTTCCTTCCTTCCTTCCTTCCTTCCTTCCTTCCTTCCTTCCTTCCTTCCTTTCTTTCTCTCTCTTTCTCTTTTCCATCTCTTCCACATTGTTGATTACAATACATACATTAAGAGGTTGTCATGATATCTTTTTGCCTGTATTTAATGCTCAGTTCTAGATTGGTATTAGCACTTTCAACAATTATTAGCACACTGTTCCATTCTTAGTCTTACCTAGCCTCTGACTTCCCACACGTTTGTGATAATTCCCACCTTTGACAAGACCTCCTGATACATGTTTCAACTGACCTTGAATATTGGTATCATAATATATATATATATATATATATACATATATATATTTATGTCATGCAAATAAATGCAGTCATTCTATATCTGTCCTTCTGGCTGATTCCACTCAATGTGTTTCCCCTCCATGTCCATACATTTATAGGCAAATTTCATAACTTAATTTTTTCCTAACAGCTGCACAGTATTCCATTGTGTAGATGTACCAAAGCTTATTTATCCAGTCATCTATTCTCGGGCACTCTGGTTGTTTCCAGATTCTGGCTATTGTAAAAAATGTTGCTATGAACATAAAAGTAGGATGGTATTTCCGTTGAGTATTTTTGGTTTCCCAGGGCATATTCCCAGGAGTGGTATGGGTGGGTCAAAAGGGAGTTCAATTTCTAGTCTTTGGAGGAATGTCCATATTGTTTTCCAAAAGGCTATACCAGTCGACACTCCCACCAACAATGGATGTTTGTCCCCTTTTCCCCTCATCCATGCCAGCACTTGTTGTTCTTGTTCTTTTGGATATGTTCCAGTCTCTGTGGTGTAAAATGATATCTCATTGTTGTTTTGATTTGCATCTCTCTGATGATTAATGATGATGAGCATTTATTCATGTCTTTTGTACAAGAATGTGACTTTAAAGATAATGCAATGATGGCTTAAATTGCCAATATCCTGGGGACTAAGCCATAGTCCAGTGGGTAGGGCATTTGCCTGGCACATGGCTGGCCTGTGCCGGCCCGGGTTCTATCCCCAGCATCCCATATGGTCCGCCGAGCACCGCCAGGAGTAATTCCTGAGTGCAGAGCGGGGAGAAACCCCTGAGCAATGCCAGGTGTGACCCAAAAAAGCCAAAAAAAGTAATTGTCAATATTCATGCCCCAAATTCTTTATTCAATTAAAACACTCACTGGGAGTGAGAGTGAATCATATAGGTTATTTTTATTAACATTAACTACGATAATTTGTCATCAGTGCCATAACACCAGATACTAGTAAAGGATCTACTCAGGTAAAAGAAACATTTTCTTTAGATGGAAATTCAAAGATACAGGAAGAAATAAAGAGCAATAGAAATAGTGTGGTCAAATAAATACACTTGAATTCTAGTCTAATTTCTAGAATTGTAATTCAGCCTGCCATTTAATAAGTAAACTTTCTAGCAATTGCTTAAGCAGATCCTTGAGAACATTGATGAAAATAGTAGTTATAGAATTACTTTATGTTACCCATGTAAATTGAATAATAAACTCTGGATTTATACTTTCTTTGGCTATCTTTCAGCTATTATTCCACTTTAGTTTTATATTATTTATTGCTGTAGAGAAATTGAAACTTGCCAACTCTTTGTCACCTCTAATACCCCTACTTTCTCCTTGTTTCTATATTGTTAGGACATAATAGCTTGAATGGGATACCAATCACGTTCATTCTGGGTCATTAATTTCTTACAGACACTGTACTCTTGCAGCATGAGAATTCAAACACTTTTCTGTTGGGCTGAATAATAGTTATATACTTTCTTTGCTTTTTTCTTTATTTATTCTTTTCCTTTGGTGACACTGATCATGCATGTACTGGCTCATTTTACTTTCCTTCGGTTTTCATTGCAGTCTCAATTTTCTCAGTTTTCTTTAACTTCATTTATTTTGCTTCATGCTTAAAACTACACTCTCCAAATCACTTATCTCTTCAGCAGTTTCTGTTCACTTTCTTTTCTTAGAATTTGTCATCTCCCTTGAGAGTGTAAATTTAACTCATGATTATTTATCTATTTGACTAGACAGCTCACTTGCACAGTTTTCTTTAGAGCAAAATTGGAAAGAAACAGTAAACATCTGTGTTAAAATTATAAGTTTGAAACTAGGATGGAGATAATTACTATAAATAACAATAAAATAAAAAAGAATGTAATTCAATATCTGACATATTAATACAAATATGTAAACAAACAAAATAAACAATGTTTATTATTTTTCCAAGTTCTAACAGTTCACATATTTATCTTATCATTAATAATTGTCTTGAGTTTTGAGTTCTTAAAAAGGTTTTTGGGGCTGGAGTGATGGTACCACTGTAGGCTTTTGCCTACCATGCTTCTGACCAAGGTTTTGATCTCCACCATCCATTTGATACCCTGAACACTTCCATGAGTAATTCCAGAGTGTAGAGTCAAGAGTAACCCCTGATAATTGCAGTGTGTGGACAAAAAGAAAACAAAATAAAAACCAAGAAAACAGAACATTTCTTTGGGCACTTGAGTGATAGGTCAGCTGGTACGGCATGTGCTTTGCATTCAGTTAACCCAGGTACAATCCCTGTCACCCCATATGGTTTACTTAGCTCATCAGGAGTGATCACTGAGAGCAGATTCAGGAGTAAGCCCTGAGCACTGCCGGATGTAACCGAAAAACAAAATCAACCAAACAAACAAACAAATATGCAAAGCATGCTCTTTACCACTGAACTACAGAACCCATCCCATCCTGAGTTCATATATTTGTAATTTGTAACTTCAACAAAAACTTTACTGAATTTAATAATTGGTTTCAAAGTTGCTAAAATTCATTAGCACAATTTTCCTTTTGCTTATGTGTCAGGGAGCCTCTGGGGTCTCCAACAGTATCAGGACAGAAGTTCTCTTCTACCTCCGAGGCTGCCTTGGGAACGGATGAAAGCTCAAGCTTTCATCAGCGCAGATCCAAAAAGGCTTTTAACAGTACTAAAAGCTCTACCACCTCAATCCAATGTAATGAAAGAACTCTAGCTCTGGTCAGAATTTAGACCATACAAGAGAGACCAAGTCTCCCACCAAAGAGGATCCCACCAGAGAGAAGTCCCACCAAAGAGAGAGAGGATCTCACCCGAGAGAGTCATACCAAAGAGGAGACCTACCCAACAAAAAGGGAGTGAGTGCCTCAGGTCAATCCCTTTATATACACCAAAGTAATCCTAATTGTTGGCAGGGAGGGTCCTGTCAACAAAGAACCCTAAATAGCGTCTAGATAGTAGAAGAGTGTAGAAGGGTAGTGCCGCACCCTATTACAGGTATAAAGAAAGGATTGCTTAGAGAACTAATCCCTTCTTCTGTGATTATCACTTGTATCACTTGACTTTCTGTTTTTCATTGATTTGCTTGAGGGGGCGCCAGTAACATCTCCATTAGTTAGGAATGAAGGCCATGATTGTTACTGTTTTTGGAATATCAAATACACCACTGGTAGCTTGCCAGGCTCTGCTGTGGCTCTGGGTTTATGTCAGGGGGCCCAGTCTTTTTCTATGTCAGACCATCAATCATCCAGAGTCCATGGGGCAGAGCCCTGGGTGTGACAAGCCTGTCTCCTGTCTGCCACCTGCTGATGTAACAGGGCACTGCAGCCACACCTGCAACACCTCGATGGGCAGGTTGCAATTATCTTTTATGTAAAACACTGGAGATAGATAGATAGAGAGAGACAAGAGAGAGAGAGAGAGAGAGAGAGAGAGAGAGAGAGAGAGAGAGAGCTGGTATGAAGTAAAACATCTTAATTTCATGAGCTTCATCTAATCTAGATGGTACCCACAAGGTCCTTCTTATATATTATGTGCACCAGGGTAATTCTGAGTATCTTGTTCTCCATATACTGAAAGGGTCACACTCATAACTAATATGATCCTTCCTATAATCTTAAATGATAGTCTCAACATAGCTAGGGTGGTAGTCCAACATAGCTAGGGTGGTAAATTCTAACTGTCCCATGCTGGGTCCAGGTGGTATAAGGAGGAGCTGTGCCCAATCTAGAAAACATAGAAATCTTAGTAGATGTATAATAATTCAGAAGTTACTCCTTCAGAGTCAAGGTGACTTCTGTAATTGCCATATCCTCAACATCAGTGTTTATACAGAAGGGAGATCTCATTAGTATGAACTCTGGCTTAAGAACATGTAAATAGACTAATTTGTGAGTGGAAAAAACAGCAAAGCTCCCAAGCTAGCTAGGCCTGTCATCCAACACTTATGGATTTCGGTTCTGGTGATTGTTCTTTGTTTCTTCATGTTTTACTATGATTTCTCACATTTTAAGTAGTATTCTCTTAAAACTTAGCTTAAATATATAATTCTTCCATCTAACTTTTTAGTGTTGTACAAAGTTATAATTTTTGCCAAGTCAGAATTTCACTGTTAATTTTATATATATGTTCCATCGAGTTTAACATTTTGTCCCCATATTGATAATGTTCTCCTTTATTGCAAGATTTTTCTAAATTCATGGGATTTATAATAGAGCTTAAAGGCTAATTTATTTCACACAACCTATAATACTAGTATCACTTGTATCACTAGTTTTTCTGTTGTTCATTGATTTATTTGGGCAGGCACCAGTAATGCCTCCATTCGTTGGGAATGAGGTCCACTATTGTTACTGTTTTTGGCATATCAGATACCACTGGTAGCTTGCCAGGCTCTGCCATAGCTCTGGCTTCATGCCAGGGGGCCCAGTCTTTTTCTATGTCAGACCATCAACCATCCAGGGCCCACGTAGAGGGAAAAACTAAATAAGAAAATACAACACAGTGCTACAAACTGTGGAGATAAAAAAAAATGTGCAGTACTGTACACACAGTATAGTGAAAACAGTGAACTGAAAACCCAGATTATGAACCTTAGATATTGAGATACCAATGTGTTCTTGCCACAAGATTCATGGATTCTCTCAAAAGAATCATGAAAACATTCCTGAAGGAATGACGCTACAGTGAGTTTTGAAACAAATCATAGGATCAGTGCTTACTTTTCGTTAGGCTGAACCCAGACCCTGTATATGGTACCCCAAGCATGCAGAATTTGTTATTGAGCAAAAAGCCAGCAGAAATCCCTAAGCATTGCTAGCTGTGACCCCCAAAGCAAACCATGCCAAACTGAATAAAAAATAATTAATTAAGAATGTTCTAAGCTGAAGTAACTGTTTAAGATAAAAAAGAGGCAAGAGAAAAAGAGGAAGTACATATTATTGGCATGTAAGGTTTTGTTGTTGTTGCTATTGTTACTTTTTCTATTTGATTAATACATTGACAAATTTATGAAATTAATTTTAGAAGCATATTTTGCAGCCATGATTTATTAACCAGATTTAGAGAGATTTGTAGAAGCAAAACATTGGCAAATGCCTTTTAAAATAAAATCTGATATTTTCTAAGAAAACGTAAAGTAGTTAATATTTAGAGCTGGCACTTTCCTAGTAAGGATGTGATTCTTTTATGATACTACTACAATTTGCAAAATTTAAATTTTTCCTGAAATATAACTGATTGATGCCTCTGTCCTTCCATATTGTTCCATTGTGAATTATTTCCCATCTTGGATCTTTTCAGGTCTTTAACTACACCTTCTCCAGGTTTTTTGTTTTTTTGGGTACATTTATCTTTATATTTTTATTCTTTTAAAAATATTTTATTATACCACCATGAGATATACTGTTACAAGATGTTCATGTTTGGGTTTCGGTCATACAGTGTTCCAGCACCCATCCCTCCACCAGTGCCCATTTCCCACCACCAATGTCCCCGATTCCCTCCCTCCCCTAGTCAGCCTCTATGGCAGGTTATTTATTTCTTTTCTCTCTTTCTCTTTCTCTCTTTCTTTCTCTCTTCCTTCTCTTACACATTGTGGATTGCAATACATACATTTAGAGGTTATCATGTGTATCTTTTTTCCTATATTTAATGCTCAGTTCTAGGATGATATTATCACTTTCAACAATTATTAGCACACTGTTCCCTTCTCTGTCTTACCAAACTTCTGACTCCCACACATTTGTGGTAAATTTCACCTTTGACAAGACCTCCTGATCCATATTTTGCCTTACCTTGGATATAGGTATCATAATAATACACAAATATGTTTATATATATATATTTATGCCATGCAAATAAATACAGTCATTCTATATCTGTCTTTTTTCCTCCTGGCTAATTTCACTCAGCATGATCTTCTCCATGTCTATCCATTTATAGGCAAATTTCATAATTTCATTTTTCCTAACAGCTCTGTAGTATTCCATTGTGTAGATGTACCATTTTTTTTCCCCAGTCATTAGTTTTCCAGCACTCTGGTTGTTCCCAGATTCTGGCTATTGTGAGTAATGCTGCTATGAAAATAAAAGTGCAAATGGTCTTTCTGCTTGTGTGTTTTTCCCTCCCAGGGTATATTCCCAGGAGTGGTATGGCTGGGTCTCAACCACTGATTTCACATGAGGCAATGGATATTTGAAACTTCCAGGTCAGAATCTCCAGCTTTGAAGTCTCAAATATCCATTGCTTCATGTGAAAGCAGTGCTTAAGAACTTCATATAACTTTTTAGGAGCTATTTCTGAGTCTCAGGTATGAATTCAAGCAGTTTTACAACAAAGACCAAAGCTGTTTTTTCTTCCTTGAACAGTTATCAAATCTATGAAGTACAATTAATCTATATAGTGGGTTTTCCTCTGTGCTACACATTCTAAAAATAACTAAGGCACTTTTTGTCCAGGAGCTGTAGCTGATTATGAGCATGACAGTATCCACATAGTGAATTTCTAGCTTCTTGGGGGATGGTACTCAGACTGGCAAGCTACTGCTTTTAGTTTGCTTCTGTATTTAGACAAGGTATACAAATATTAAATAACCTATCATATTTATGGCTCAAATATAAGTCCTGTTATAATTAAATCCCTGAGTATTTCCTTTTCATATGAAAAGAAAAACATATTTGGGTAGCACTATCTACATATTCAAAGAAAACTAGAATGTTAAACTGCAGCTTGTTTTCTTAATTGGTTTGGCAAAGAAAGAACTGCTAGAGATAAAAAAATACAACAACTAATCTGTGGTCTCTTCTCATTTATCCTGTTTCCAATGAAAAGTATTTGATTCTTCTTTGCATCTGAGAACACCAACCCTCAGAGACAATAAATTTGCAAATTTATAATGAACTGCAAGCTATAGTGTGAATCCTTCTTAATGTGAAGTCAGAATAAGAGAATTTCTCACATAAAGGAGTTAAGCTGCTTTTCAAAGCTCTGATTCAGTTAAAAAAAGTGTTGATGATGCATGAAGGAAAATTAAAGTAAACTTTTTTTTTTAATTTTCAAGAAACAACCCCAAGTCCCTCTAGGGTCTAATGGAGGGAAAACAGAAAGGATGAAAGAGGCCAAGTAAGTTAACCTGTTGGATACTGCTATATTAGCTTTCTGTTCTGGCTCTGGTAAGTGTTTAAAGCTTCTCTGACATAACCTTTCAAAGGTTCACACGATTAGGAATATAATTTTCTTCTATATTCTTTACTATCAGCCCAGGTATGCTGATCCAGAGACTCACAGACATGGGACAGAGTTGCTACCGGCTCTCCCTGTGCCCAGCCTCTCACGAGGCACCGAGGAGGGATGGCGGGTTCTAGCCCTGGCCCATCACCCCAGCAGAGCCTCACAACAAGCCAGATGACACCCCACTCCATGAGGGCTGCCATTTTACACATTTGGACTTCCCTCTCATCAGAACTCCACCGAGCAGACGAGGCCTATCACAACCCAGATCATCGACACCCACCCTGCAGCAGTCTTTTTTCAATCCGGCCCAGGTATGTTGATCCAGAGACTCACAGACATAGGGCAGAGCTGCTATCGGCTCTCCCTGTGCCCAGCCACTCACAAGGCACCCGGGAGGGATGGCAGCTTCTAGCCCTGGCCCATCACCCCAGCAGAGCCTCGCAACAAGGCAGATGACCCCCCCACTCCTGAGGGCCACCATTTTCCACATTCGGACTTTCCTCTCGTCAGAACTCCACCCAGCAGACAAGCCTATCACAACCCGGCTCATCAATAAGTGCTGGATTTAGAGGTGACTACAAGAGTATGCCACCCACACTGCAAGCCTGGCAAGCTACCTGTGTTGTATCTGATATGCCAAATATCAGTAACAATTATATTGGGTCATTCCCATGAGGTTTGAGGCTCTTTGTGTTCCTGGAGCAAGCAGATGCCCTTGGGCTCTACTAGCATGAGAAAGGACATATGGAGATGTTACTGATGCCCGCTTGAGCAAATTGATGATGAAAGGGAAGATATTTATAGTGATAGTGATTCTTTACTACCCATCTCCTGATTTTCTAGGGGACAGATTTGGTTTTTGATACATAATTTATGTGCTAAAGAAACGTTTAAACTAGGCTGCATGCATGTAAATAGAGTCAAGGTAACTGAAGAGATGTACAGCGAATAGGGTGCTTGCATATCTTGTCTACAGCAATTTTGATGCCCCACACCCCATTTGGTCCCCTGGACCATTGCATGAGTGATCCCTGAATACAAAGGCAGGAGTAAGCCTTGAACACAGCCAGCCCTGGCCCCCAAAACCTAAATGAATAAGTTCTGCTTCTGTTGCTTGCCTGCTGTTTGATCCTGTATAAGTGCGTAATATCATTTTTTTTTAATTATCTCAATTGAAAGTGGGACGATAAGAAGAGATAACTTCATAGAGATGCTGAGGAGACATTTCTTTCTCTATCTTCTATGTACTATTCTATTCCTTATAGGAGAATCTAGAGTGGCTTCATTCTAGCCTTTTATAACATGTATCTGTGATATACAGATCTATAGATTTGCAGATCTACAAGAAATAACTAGTTCTTCTTTGCCATAAGCACAGCATTGTGATTTAAAGTGATACCTAATGGTGGCAACTGCTCTTTGACTATGTATCTTAGCTTCAACTACTTGTTCAGTTGGCTTCTCTTATCTCTTACACCATCTAGACATTGATGGTTCCTTTCTCCAGTCTTACATTGTTTCTTGGTGGTTCTAAAACTCTTCCTAGTAGACATAAGGTTATAATGTCATAAGCATTCTAGTGCGATATTAGAAGTCAGTGAAAGATGGTTAGTCATGTTTGTTGCCTTATTCCACTGATGTATTCCACTTACCTGGTAAAGGTTGAATAAAACAGTTATGTTGGACAGCTCTGTTCCATGTTGTGTTCTATCTGGACCACTTCTTTATTTTGACTTTAAGATGTAAGGTATAAAATTCTTTACTTTGATCACTTCACTTGATCACTTGAATCCCGTTATTCATCGATTTGCTCGAGCGGGCGCCAGTAACATTTCCATTGGACCCTATCACGTGCCAATGTAGCCCAATGGCATCTGGTTGATTCAGGAATATGAAGAGCCTCAAACCGTTCCTTCAGGGTCTTAACAAGGAAGTCTGACCATCTTGTAGGTGGGCGGCCACGTGATCTTTTGACATCCCGTGGGATCCAGTCAGTAACGGCTCTAGTCCAGCGGTTGTCTCCAAATCGCATTACATGTCCAGCCCATCTGATTTTCGATGTCTTGGCAAGCGAGACAGCGTCCCTGATTCTGGAATAGCGACGGAGGTCAGAACTCCGGATTCCTTCTCTCACTTGAGTGAGGCGTGATATTCCAAGCATAGCTCTTTCGATGCCTCTTTGGGAGGCGCGAATAGCATTCTCATCCTGCTTTCGTAGGGCCCAGGTCTCTGAGGCGTATGTTAATGCAGGGAGAACGGTGGAGTCGAAGAGATGTGCCCGGAGCCGGAGGTTCTTTGTCCTTTTAGCTATTTCTTCGATGCCTTTGAAGGCATTCCATGCCGCTCTCTTCCTCCTGCGCAGCTCAGGTTTTAGGTCGTTCATCATGTTGACTTCTCGACCTAGGTACACATAACTGCTGCATTCAGAGATGTTTGTTCCATTGAGAGTGAATGGGGCCTCTGGAACTAGTTCATTTCTCATAAACATAGTTTTCTTCAGATTCAGCTGTAGACCTACCTTTCCACATTCTCGGTCAAAGTCGGCCAGCATTTGTGCCGCTTGGCTAATGTTTGGTGTTATTAGAACGATGTCATCAGCAAAGCGGAGGTGGTGTAGTTGCCGACCATCTATCTTCACTCCCATTCCTTCCCATTCTAATTGTCTCATGATGTTCTCGAGGGTGGCACTGAAGAGTTTTGGTGAGATGGTATCACCCTGTCGAACCCCTCTTTTGACATCAATGATCACTTCTTTGTAGAATGGTGAGATCCTGGTGGTGAATCCGTAATACAGCTCACGAAGGATCTTGATGTATTGGGTTTGAACACCCTGTTTGACTAGGGCTTCGATGACTGCTTCAGTCTCCACAGAATCAAAGGCTTTCTGTAAATCAATGAACGTGAGACAGAGTGGCATCTTGTACTCCCTACAAACCTCAATGAGCTTGGTTACTGTGTGGATATGGTCGATTGTGCTGAATCCTTTCCGGAAACCTGCTTGCTCGCATGGTTGTCCTTCATCTAGTGTTCTGCTAATCCTGTTCAGGATGACTCGTGTAAACAGCTTGTAGATGACAGACAACAGGCAGATGGGGCGATAGTTGCCGATGTCGTGAATGTCTCCCTTCTTGAACAGTAGAACTGTCCTGCTGGTTTTCCATTGGGAGGGAACCTTGCATTCGGACAGGTAGCGTGTGAAGAGCCGAGCCAGTGTATTGATGAGTACCGATGGCAGATTCTTCAGATGTTCGGGTCTGACTTTGTCTGGGCCTGGTGCTGTTCCCTTCTTTACCGATGAGATGGCATGTAGGATTTCAGAAGGGAGAACATTGGGAATGACATATCCATCCTGTGGAATTTGGTATGTGGGCAGGTGGATGTGGCTATCAAAGAGATTTGAGTAGAAGTCCTGGATAATCTTCTCCATTGCCTTTCTGGAAGATGTGATAGATCCATCAGGGCGTCGGAGGGCAGTCATCTTGGTCTTATAGTTGGTGAAGGACAGGCGGGCAGTGCGAATACTTTTCCCAGCTTCTGCTGCATCTTCCAGTATTTCTGCTCTTCTGTCTTTGAGGTCTGCTTTTATCGCTTCTCTGCACTGTTTAGCAAGCTTGGACGTTAGCATTTGGTCTCCTGAGGCTCGCGCCTTGCCACGTTGGCGAATGAGCTCAAGAGTTTCTGAAGACAAAGCGTCCTTTTGTGTCTTTCTCTCTCTCGGCATTCTTCGCACAATCATGGAGGTGCTGAACCAGTCGGTTGTATTCTTCATCGATGTCATCAATGATGGTATCTTCCCATGTTGCTGCAATGGTGCCAAAGAGTTCCCAGTTGGTGGTCGTTCTGGGAGTTCTCTTCTTAAACTTTGCAGCTTTTTCTCCCGTTGCGGGAAGTAGAATTTTGCACGAAGGAAAGCGGTGGTCCGATCCTGTCTGGAATTTGGGGACGACAGCAACATCAGTCAGACAAAACCGTCGATTGAAGATGATGTGGTCAATTTCATTTGTGGAACTGTCCGCCAGGAGATTCCCATGTCCAACGTTTCGCTTCAGCCTTCTGAAACTGTGAGTTCCCATGAATAGTCTTGGTGGACATGATGAACTCCAGATAGTCTCTCACCCTGTTCGTTCCATTCTAGGCCATGGGTCCCGATGTGGAGTTCTTCAGCCGATCTTCTCGGTCCTATCTTGGCATTAAAATCACCGACTATGATCTTGTAGAAGGTGTGATCTTTTTTATAGAACTCCTCCAATTCCATGTAGAATTTCTCAATTTCATCTTCTTTGTATGTGGATGTTGGTGCATAGACAATGAAGATAGAAATTGCTGGCAGTGGGCCACATCTCCTCAAGTGTAATCGTCCTATTCGGTTTGTTAGGCATTCAAATGAATCAATGTTGACAGCCATGTTCGTGTTGACAAGGACACCAATGCCACCAATGCCTCTTTCATCACATGTTCCAAGGAACAATTCTTCTCCGGTGTCAAATACAGCATGATGCGACTGACGCCTCCCTCGTCTCAGTCAGACCAATGATGTCGTACTTGATCTTTCTTGCTTGCAGCATCAGATCCCTCAATATATGCTTCCGATGCCAGTGTACGTGCATTGAAAGTACAGGCAGTCATTTTAGTTCTTCTTCGTTTTGGCAGCCTAGGACAGCCGTGAAATTTTATCAGGCACTGCTTGTTTGCCTTTCTTACTGCTGCCGTATTAAGGGCTCTTTCGGGTCAGGAAAATAAACATTTTTGTTACTGGATTTGGCATATCGAACACGCATTGGACAGCTTGCCAGGCTCTGCCATGCGGGTACTATATTCTCATTACTTTGTGGGGCTCTCTCAGAGGGGTGGGTAGAATATATGTGGTAATTTGGAGGTAAATATGTGCGCTGTGAGGAAAGCTGGTTTCTGCTCTGCCGGGTGTACCTGTGTTTTAGGCTCAAGCTTCCTGGGCTTGAAATACTCTCCTCTGGGGGGGGGGTCTCTGCAGGGCGGGTCCTTTAGGCTGGGTTTCTGACAAGCTGGGCTGGGGCTGGTTAACCTGTGGGCTGGGGCTGGATTAATATGCTGGGGGGGGGTTTTACCAGCTGCAGAGTGTGGTTGTGGCACAGTCGCTGCCGAGGTGGGTGGGTTCTGGGCTCCTCGGAGGCTCCATCGGTGGTGGCCCGGCGGAGGTGCTCTAGTGGTCCATGGAATGCGGGGGTTCAACGGGAAAGCTGGTTTCTGCTCTGCCGGGTGTACCTGTGTCTTAGGCTCAAGCATTCCTGGGCTTGAAATACTCTCCTCTGAAGGGCGGTCTCTGCAGGGCGGGTCCTTGTAGGCTGGGTTTCTGACAAGCTGGGCTGGGGACTGGATTAACCTGTGGGCTGGGGACTGGATTAATATGCTGGGGGAGATCTTACCAGCTGCAGAGTGTGGATTGTGACACAGATCGCTGCCAGCAAGGTGTGGGTGTTTCTCTGGGCTCCTCCGAGGCTCCATCGGGATGGTGGACTCGGGTCGGAAGTTGCTCTAGTGGTCCATGGAATGCAGGGGGTTCATCGGGGAAAGCTGGTTTCTGCTCTGCCGGGTGTACCTGTGTCTTAGGCTCAAGCATTCCCTGGGCTTGAAATACTAATTCTTTACTTTAACAGGTCAAATTCTATCCAAATTTGGGGAAATTACTGCTTTTTGAGGGTGGGCATTTTGGCTAAATGCAGTGCTGTGCAGGACTTAAATTTTGGGTCTTTGCTCAGTAATCACACTGGCAGTGCTTTTGGGAACTATATTTAGTGCTAAAATATAATAGGATTTGAGGTATGCAACACAAGCATATTTCTCCCATATAATCCCTCTTTCTAGGTAAATTGAGTTTTAAAATAATTTTCAAAGTTATTTATGAAGACTGCAATTTGGGAGTAGAGGGAGTATGGGAGGAAATATGGGAACAATGGTGGAAGAAAATTGACACCAGTGGGATCAGTGTTTGAACACTGTGTCTAAAACCCAACTATGAAAAACTATTGTAAATCACAATGAATTATATGTTTATTTATTTTATTTTGGCCTTATTGGCTTTTTGAGTTTCACCCAGACATGCTTAGAGACTATTCCTGGCTCTACACTGGGGAATTAATTGGCCGTGCCATCCATATGGGATGCTGGGAATCAAACCCCATTAGACCATATGTAAGACAAGTACCATAGTCATTTTATTATCACACTGGACCCAAATCAAAATGCTTATATCACACTGGACCCAAATCAAAATGCTTATATATATATATACACACACACAATCATTATATATTTACATATTATATATAAATGCATTTATATATAAATATATATTATATATTATATATAAGCAATTTGATTTGGGACCAGTTTTATGTATATATATGATATATCACTTAATCACTTGACATCCCATTATTCATTGATTTGCTCAAGCAGGCAGCAGTAACGTTTCCATTTGACGCTATCATGTGCCAGTGTAGTCCAATGGCATCTGCTTGCTTAAGGAATATGAAAAGCATCAAACTGTTTGTTCAGGGTCTTGATGGTAATGTGACCATCTTGTAGGTGGGTGGCCATATGATCTTTTGATATCCCATGGGATCCTGTTGCTAAGGGCTCTAGTCCAGCGGTCATCTCCAAATGGCATTACATGTCCAGACCATCTGATTTTCGATGCCTTGGCAAGCGAGACAGCGTCTCTGACTCTGAATTGTCAATGGAGGTCAGAATTCCATCACATGAGAAAGTCATGTGACAATTAGAATGGGAAGGAATGGGAGTGAAAATAAATGGTCGGCAACTACAACAACCTCTGCTCCAGCCTGAGTCCGTGGTTCCCCAAGAAATGTTGGGGGGTGGGGATCAGCTCCTGTGCCTAGAGATCAAGCGGACATCAGGTGTGACTTGACGGCCACCTTGTGGGTCTGGTGGGGCTCAGTCCATGCCGTGCAGGTGCAGGGGGCTCATAGCAGATTTTATCAGTCCTAATCCTGTCTAGTGGATCCCAGGTGGCAGAGGCAGCTGGGGAGAAAGCGACCATTTCTCTCTCCCTTCCGGCCTCACATAAGCTACCCGTGAGGCCCACCTGCATCAGAGCTATGCTTGGGTTATCACTCCTCACTCAAGGGAGAGAAGGAATATATATATATAATGCACATGACCCTTCCTCTTCTCACTTACCAAATATGTCCACTGTGGCCCATAGCCCCAGTTGCCCTCAGCACTGTTGAGCAGATACAAGCCTGAGCACTGAGCCAACTGTCAAACTCATACTGTTGGGGTGATTAGAACCAGTAGTTTCCCTGGAGTCCTCCTGAGTGTTGTTTCTGAGTCCCTCCCCACACCACAAATAAAACTACACCAGCAAAGGTGGATTGGTTGTGGCAAGCCACTTTCCATTAATGGATAGTATCAGACCATCAGAGAGATTACTTCATTAGTATTGACCAGGTGCTTTTTGGTTCACTGGTTTAAAATTCTTTTACCAGATAAGGTTGACACAGTAATTAAATTTGGGTTTGGTGACAAGAGACTTATTATAAGATAACCCATTTTGGAACTGTGGCCTTATTTCCTAATGGTAAAATATTAATTATGTTTAGGGGTTATCTCTAGGGGTTTTGAAATGTAAAACTTTCATTATTTTACCACTCCCTATATGTTGGGGCTGTTTGGGCCTCCAACAGTATTAGGGTCCATTGGGTTCCCTGGAGAGACTCAGGGTTAAAGACTATCTCCTTGGACAGATGAGCAAAGAGCCATGAGCCTGAAAATCCAAAGACTCTCCTTTTTTCACACCAACTGCTACACACACTCTGCCACACCACACTGGCAGACAGATGCACACCCTGAACCCCCCAAACTGCAAGAAGTGAAAAACCTCTGAGGAGTTGGGACAGGGCATAAACAAAGGTATATGCTTGTTCCTCCAACAATGAGGTAGAAACTGGCTTTGGGGAAAAAACCCTCAGGGGCCATGCCTCTGCTTCCCAAGACTTAAGGGATGCAAATGTAGAGCACTGCTCTTCTTGCTCCCAGGCTAGTAAACAATCATTTCTATAACATGTAATTCTCTTGTATAAACACAGAAAGTGACTGTGTATACAATTACACCCAGGATTAAATATATAGGTTAATCCTTCATGGGGAGATGATGTCATATGATCCAAACTATGCTCCCCATGCCAAAATGACCTTTCTTTCCCCTTCAGGGTCCTATCTCCAATCACAACAGTCTTGCTCTGCTCCAAGGCAAGTCTTTTTTATTTACCAATATCCCCACATTCCCTCCACCCTCCCCTATCCAAGGCAAGTCTTAAGTGCTGTGCTCCACTGCAAGGGCTATTACCATTTATCAGATCAAGGCTTGATCTAATCTTTGGGTCAGAGCAGGACTTATCTAAAAGTTGTCCCATTTCATAGCCCGGTGGATTCTTTTCCTGGTAGCATTCAGTCTCTTGTAGATAACTTCCCTTAGGGGTAAAGATCAATCTGAGTGGTACTGAGGTTTATAGTTGGAAAATATGTCAGAAACCCAGGGAGTAAACAATTTAGAGTTAAAATAACTCACAACTGGGCTGCCCAACCATCTTTATTGCATTTATAGAAGAAATAAATCCCTTGACCTATACATATGCAAAAGGTGTATAGGAAGAGGACAAACAATCCCTCATTAGCACTACAAAATTCTGGGTTAGCATATAGGGTGTGATCCAACACCTGTATAATACAGTGACCTTAAATATTCCGAGTTCCTTTGTCTACCTCCCAGTTTACAATAATTTTGTGAGCTTTGGTAGTTATATAAAGATAAGCCCACGTATATGCATAAATAGATGCACACATGCATATGTATTCACAAATGTTTCAAACTCCACAACTTGATATTAGTCAGAGAAGGCAATATTATTTTACATAACCTTCACTTCTACACATTCTTGTTTTCTTTCTTTTTTTTCTAGTTTTCTGGTAATACATGGTGTTTGTTACTCAGGTGTTGCACCTATCTCTACACTCACAGATCACTGCTGGAGAGCTTGGGGGACCATATGGGATTCTAGGAATAGATCCCAAGTCAACCATGTATAAAGCTAATGCCTTCCCATTGTTCTATGGCTCCCTGCCTCCTTGTTCATTTCTATGCTCACTTTCTAAGACATTAGTTTTCTATTGTCTTTCAGGAAGTTGTCCTTGAAATGGTTTTCTAAGTTGTTATTTAAACATTTCTTTATCTCACCTTCCTTTTCAGAATGATTTCCCAGGCTGAAGGAGTTTAAGATGTCATTTCTTTTTATAGTATCTAAGGCTGTCATTTCATGTGCCTCTTGTCTGCTCACTCTTACTGTCTGTTACTCTTTGAGAGAAACTACTCTTTCTGTCCCTTTACATTTTTTAAAGATTTTGCCTTTATTTCAGGAGGTTTACAAACTATTTGGACTTGTGTTTCTCCTATCTTGTTTTTGATCTTGCTGGTTGTGTTTTATCCATCTTGTAAAATTTTGTCTAATATATTTTTAAAGAGTCTTTCCTTCTTTTCCCATTGGTTTCAATTTCAGTCATGTTAGTTATTTTATTTTTTGGAAATATCACAAGGGGGAAAATGATTATTTTTTTTCTATTTTTTTTTATTATACCACCGTGAGACATATAGTTACCAAAGTGTTCATCTTTGGGTTTCAGTCATACAGTGTTCCAGTACCCATCCCACCACCAGGGCCGTTTTCCTCCACCAAAGTCCTGTGATCCCCCCACCCCAGTCTGCATCCATGCAGGCAATTTTCACTTCACTCTCCCTCTCTTTCTCTCTCTCTCTCTCTCCCTTCTTCTACACACTGTGGCTTGCAATGCATACAGACAGAAGTTATCATGTATATCCTTTTGCCTACTTTCAATGCTCAGTTCTACGCTAGTACTATCATTTACAATAATTATTAGTAAGCTGTTCCTTTCTCTGTATTGCCTAACCTCTGACTCTTACACATTTGCAGTAGGTTCTACCCACTGACAAGACCGCCTGATCCATGTTTTGTCTGTGATTTACAAAGTTGTTCATAACATAGTTATTTCAGTTCCAACAGCAGTCCCACCACTGATGTACCCTTTCCACCACCAAAACACCTTGTTTCATACCAATCCTCATCCCCAGGTCTGCTCCCTTTCTCTTCATTTTTTCTTTAATTTTAATGCAGAACTGAAACTTGTTTTTGGTTTTGTTTCCCTAGTAAGTCTTCTACTCCACAGTGTTTCAATATTTACTGAATTTACAATATTATATTCTGTAGATTTATTTTTTTAGAATTTTTAATGTAGGATTTACAATAAATTTCTGTATTAGAATATATTTTTTCATCGTTACATAATTTTCTGTATATATTAATTAAAACATATGTATGATCACTTGATCAATTGACAACCCGTTATTCGTTGATTTGTATGAGCGGGCGTCAGTAACGTTTCCATTTGATCCTATCATGTGCCAGTGTAGCCCAATGGCATCTGTTTGCTTCAAGAAAATGAAGAGCCTCAAGCTGTTCATCAGGGTCTTGATAAAGTCTGACCATCTTGTAGGTGGGTGGCCACATGACCTTTTGACATTCTTTGTGATCCAGTTGTACCACACTAGTCCAGCAGTCATCTCAAAATCACATTTCATGCACAGCCCATCTGATTTTCAATGCCTTGAAAAACAAGACAGCTTTCCAGACTCTGGATCGTTGATGGAGGTCGTAACTCCAGATTCCTACTTTCACATGAGTGACATGTGATATTCCAAGCATAGCTTTTCAATTCCTCTTTGGGAGACCCAATAGCATTCTCATCCTGCTTTCATAGGGCCCAGGTATCTGAGGCATATGTTAATGCCGAGAACAGTGGACTCGAGATATGCCTGGAGCCAGAGTTCTTTGTCCTTTTAGCTATTTCTTCGATGCTCTTGAAGGCAGACCTTGCCACCCTCTTCCTCCTGCATAGCTCAGGTTTTAGGTTGTTCATCATGTTGAGTTCTCGACCTAGATACACATAACAGCTGCAATCAGAGACGTTTGTTCTGTTGAGACTGAAAGGGGTACCTGGAACTAGTTCATTTTTCATGAACATTGTTTTGTTGAGATTCAGCTCTAGACCTATCTTTCCACATTCTCAGTCGAAGTCAGCCAGCATTTGTGCCGCTTGGCTAATGTTTGGTGTTATTAGAACGAAGTCATCAGCGAAGCGGAGATGGTGTAGTTGCTGACCGTCTATCTTCACTCCCATTTCTTCCCATTGTAATTGTCGCATGATGTTTTTGAGGGTTGTGCTGAAGAGTTTTGGTGAAATGGTATCACCCTGCCGAACCCCTCTTTTGACATCTATGATCACTTCCTTGTAGAATGGTGAGATCCTGGTGGTGAATCTATAATACAGCTCATGAAGGATCTTGATGTATATGATAATGACATGCAAATAGAGCACTGAAAATCTTAAAATAATAATAATCATCATCGTCTGGTTTTGATCTTTTTTTCTCATTTGGTAAATGGTACTTTTTCCAATGAAAAGTTATAGAAGCACTAGTGACATTTTCTTCTAGAGAAGGTTTAATTTTGTTTTAGAAAACAAATCACCATTATTCCTATTTGGATTGAAATAATTTCAGCACTGAGGAGTTTTGCTATGATTTCAGTTTTCCTAGCATGAGGTATAGTCCTTTGAAAATCTTTACTACTGGTCTTGCTGAGTAGTTCTGTGGTGGCCCCTCCTTAGTGTAGTATCCTGAACTCTTATTATTAAAAACTTAGAATCTGAAACTGCCAAAGTTTCTGCACCACTACTCAGCCTGTTGACAAAAGCTTTTTCCTGCTTTTAAGCTTTTCACTTCTGACTTATTTCTTAGCAACCATTTCAAGGGAACCTGGTATACAGTACATTGGACTTCTTAGTGAAGTTTCAATTTTTTTAGAACTTGCTTTTTATAATAATTGCTGCCTTGGTAATCTTATTGCCAGACAGCTTTCATATTGATCATAAATGTAGAACTTGATTATATAATAATAGAATAGATTGTAGACAATTATCCATGTAATTGTTCTATAAAAATGATTGCTATAGGAAAAAATCAAAATACTTCAATAAAATTTATTGATTTTTAATGCAGCTTTTCTTAGAATCAAATTAATATTAGCCATTATTGAATGTTTACTCTATGCCACTATTGCCTTGTATATTTTTTTGCACTGCTAATTTGCTAGCAAAGTGCCATGTGTAATGTTATGTTCAATCTTCTTTCACAAAGACTTACCTGTTTGCTTGTTTTTCTTAATTTGATCAGGTCACCTTTGATTAGGCAGGGAATCACTATATTGAGAGATTAGGTATATTTTCTATGGATTGTATTATAACAGTTTCAATGACAACAATTCAGTTTATCTATATGTTTCAAGGCCACACCTCTAGTATGGATTGAAATGCTTTTATTCTAGTATGAAATGTGTTGAAAAGTTTAAAATGTTTTCAGGATGATCTTTCTAAGTTTTTATCCCTCTCCTTCTGACTTATTTTACTAGGCATGAGGCACTCCATGTTCATTCATTTTTGTTAATTTTTCCTAACAGAAACATAACATTTCATTGTATAGGTGTATCATGTTTTCTTTATCCAGTCAACTGTTCTCAGGGACTCAGGTTGTTTCTGGATTCTGGCTATTGTGCCGAAGTGATAGCACAGTGGGTACAGCATTTGCCTTGCACATGGCTGACCTGGGTTCAATCCCGGCATCCCATATGGTCCCCGAGCACTGCCAGGAGTAATTCCTGAGTGCAGAGCCAGGAGTAAACCCTGAACATTGCCGGGTGTGACCCAAAAAAGCAAAAAAAAAGAAAAAAAGAAAAATTGTGGATAGTGCTGCAGTGAACATAGAAGAGCAGATAACATTGTTGTTGTGTGTTTTGGGCCCTGGGATATTCTTCCAGAAGTAGTATTTCTGGCTTATATGGAAGCTCAATTTCTAGCTTTTGGAGAAATGACCCTGCTGTTTTCCAAAAAGGCTGACTCATTTGTCATTCCCTCTAACAATGAAAAGATCTCTTTTCTCCCTGCATCTAAGCCAGCATTAGTTGCTCTTGTTCTTTTTAATGTGGATTCATTTGTGGGACATAGAAAATCATACTATGAGACTAATACCCAAGGACAGTTGAAACAAGGGCCAGGAGGATTAATCCATGATTGGACACCTTCCTGAAGTGCTATGAGAAAATGCAGTTGGGATAGATATATGACAACTATATTTAGAAATGATCATTCTGGATAAGAACTGCATGCTGAAAATAAGTAATGGAACAAACATGATAACATCTCAATATCTGTAATACAAATCATATTCCTCAAAATGAGAGAGACATAGAGAAAAGAAGAGAAGAGAAAGTGAATGTGAGAGAGTCAGAGAGAGAATGAGAAGCAAGTACCTGTCATAGGGACGGGCTGAGGGGGAGGCTGGTGGGAGGGAAACTGGAGACATGGTGGTGGGAAATGTATGCTGGTGAAAGAATGGGTATTGGAACACTGTATGACTGAAACCCAACCATGAACTATTTCATCATGGTGTATCTCCTGGCGATTCAATAAATAAACAGACAAAACAATAGAAGGGGGAAACATATATAAAATGATCTATAAGATTTGGGAAATACAAAGAAACATAGCAGGAACTTAAATATGATCAGTGGTAATAGCATCTTAGAATAGGGATAAGGATCTGAGTTTGGCGAGGTAGATGGGGTAAGGAACAAATTCTTTTAACACTGGTATTAGTAGTATTTTAAATCATGGGACCTAAATAAATATATTAAGCTAAAAAAAGGTTTTAAAGACAAGTTTGTCATGTGATTTACAGACTAATTTGAGTTTAGGATTCAAGAAATGTGACTGATAGATGAACAGCTTGGAATAAAATGTCTGAAAATGTCCTCAATATAGCACTTTCGTAGAAGAAAGGTTATAGCAATGCCTTTATCTTTTTCTTTAATGAAATGATAGATTGATTAGATAAGGAATACTGGAAATCAATGTGCTGCATGTCATAGGTTCAATAATTTGATCAAATACCATAAAGTACAATAAATAACAAAATCGATTTTAAACACCAGGATTTAATTGGTATTTACTTAAAAGGTAAGCACAATCCGTGATAAGAAAGATTATTGAGATAAAAGTTACTCTACATTTTTTAACAAATGGTTTCTTCACCTTTCTGCCTCTAGCACATTGCATGTACCTTTTATACTAACATTAGTATGGTGAATTTTAGTTGTCATTTTTGTCTCCCGCTAGACTGAATATTTTCAGATCAGAGAACCATGCTTACTAATTCTGCATCTTCTGAGTCTGTTTGGCATATACTAAAAATTCCTTTATGAATGGTTTTAAATGGTCACTAGTATATAAAAATACATTTAGTCTTAAACTGCATCAGAAATTCCCAAACTTTCTCAAACTATGTAAGTTTTCACATAGAGAAACTTGTTAGTTTAAAACTTCTCTTTCTATAAAAAAAGAAATAGTTTATGTGAAAAGATCTGGTTTCATTAAAGGTTTACTTTCAGTACAGTGATGCCAATAGGAGAGAAATCAGGCTACGAAGTTCAGGGAGTCTTCAGAGCATTCATTTGGAAAGTAGGTAAAGTCCTGTGTACAGGGCTCAATACATGGGTATAGTCATTGAGTTTCTCACAAACTGGCCTCCCTCACCAGTGTGCCCATGTTTGGGGGGATCTGCTATAATAAAACATAACTAAGAGAAGACAAAACACTTAGTCAGTGTTGTGCCATTGTAAATATGACCATAGGATGCATTCTGATGCATGTTTAAGAAATGAATATACACTTGAGGGCAGGATTGCATGAAGCTAACCCTGTTCAATCCCTGGGATCACAAATAGTTTCTCAAACCAGGAGTAATCCTTGAATACAGAGCCAGGATTATGCCCCCTACACCGGGGCACTCCCTCCTCTGACCCAAAGAAATAAATATTTGAAAGAAATCCTGTTGATTTCTTTGTGGGCAACTTTCTTAAAATTCGATTATAAGACAATTGATTCAGAATGGTTAGTGTGGAATTAGTAGGCTTAATTAAAACTGACAATGTAATTTGCTATTAACTGCAAAATTGCTTAGACTGTAACAGTTTCAAAGATGTAACTTTTTACTGCCAGATGATAATAATTTATTATATATATTTGGGAAACATTGCAATATTACTACTGTGTTTATAAATATGGAGGGAAAAAGAGCATGAATTATAGGACTGGTTAAACATATTAAATAATCTCTTTGGGGGATTTGGATACTGTAAAAAAGTCTACTATAAAAAAATACCAGCACCATTTTTAAAAAAATATTTTATTATACCACTGTGAGATATACAATTACAACGTTGTTCGTGTTTGGAGGTTTCCAGTCACATAGTGTTCCAGCACCCTGCCCTCCACCAGACCAGCACCATTTTAAAGAGTTGGGTTAATAATTTTATCGCATAAAATGAATATAAGAACTTTAGTAATTATCACCAACGTAAAATATATTTGAGGTGTTTCAATTTTTTTTCTTGTAAAACTAAACAATTAAAATTCTATTTTAAAAATATATAAGTTAATGTAACATAATGTTTCTAATATAAATTCTTACCAACTAATATCATCTTTTCTATATTTTTTAGAGCAATGTAATATATAAAACATAGGGGGAAATGCAGATATTTAATTACTAAAGTTAAGCAGCAGTCCAAAATAAAATATGAAGTCATAAAAAACAATATTGAAATGAATTATTTTCAGATATATTTCCAATAAGGCAGGATAGGGGCAGATCACTGTGTTCCCGTTAATCTATTTGCTCGAGCGGGCACCAGTACCATCTCCATATGACCTGTCTCATGCAAGTAGAGCCTAAGGACACCTGCTTGCTCCAGGAACATAAAGAGCCTCAAACCCTTCCATCAGGTCATGGGAATGAGGTCTATAATTGTTATTGGTATTTGGCATATCAAATACGACACGGGTAGCTTGCCAGGCTCTGCCGTGCGGGTAGCATACTCTTGTAGTCATCTCAAAATCCAGCATTTATTGATGAACCGTGTGGCGGCTTGCAGCCGTGAGCCGAGGCTGTGATAGGCTGGTCTGCTGGGTGGAGTTCTGACGAAGGGAAGTCCAGATGTGGAAAATGGAGGTCCTCAAAGAGTGGGGGGTCATCTGGCTTGTTGTGAGGCTCTGCTGGGGTGGCGGGCCAGGGCTACAACCTGCCCTCCCTCCCGGTGCCTCATGAGCGAGCGGCTGGGCACAGTCGCTCAGATACTTAACTAAGGGGCAGATACTTAACTAATTTTTTGATAAAGATTGTTACCAAATAATGAATAATTTGTACATAAAATTCTGTTTACTGCAGAAGACTGAAGTGGTAACTCTTGGAAAAATTAATTCAGGAACTAGTAAATTATGAGGATTTTTGCTAACTAAAATGAATGCTAAACAAACATTGAGTTTTTCTTATATTTTACAACTGAGTCAAATATTAATTCATTAATTAGCAAGATTTTAGGTAACCAACAATTTTTTAAAACATTAATTTATATTTTTTGTTAGTATTGGGCTAGGTATACTAAAAGGTTATTGAGTTATTTTCTGCTTATTTGAATTTCATCCAAAACTTGACATCGGTAACCAAATTAATTGGGAAGGCTTCTAAGCACTGGCTAAAAAGTCATGATTCCATGATAGGGATTTGGAACAATTAGGAAGAAAACAGTAAAGATAAGATAAATGCTAGGGGAGGAAATTAGTAGGAAAGTTGAATAAATAATCAAGAAAATGTCATCATTTAGTAGATGTCTTTTTGTCTATATCAGAAACATTAATAGGTGTATTAGTTCAGTTCACAAGAAATGTAAATTATATCTCATGATTTTCTTAGAACTTGTGTAGTGTTTTTAAACTCAGTCACCATTACTTTTCTCTTTTATTTACTGCTGTTTTCCAAAATTATCCTGTATGTATTCTTTAAAGAAATCAATACAATTTCCTTCTTTACAAAGTTTGTATAAGTAAGGAACTCTTGAGATCCGTTTAATGAGATCATTTCTAATATTTTGCAAGCAAAGGAATACAACCTGAAAAAGTGATCTGCACTCAACTCCAACTGTAAGGTTTGTGGCATCTTAATTACTAACTACTTAGATGTTTGGTTAGTTTTAAAAATAGGTAGATAAAAGATAGTGAAAAATTTTAACTCTATTGATACCTCATTCATTTAAATGAAAAGGCTACGTGTATAAGAGAAAACATATAAAAGTAACAAGTTACACACACGAGTGATATCCTTGCATATTAATGAGACAAGGTAGACTGTCAATTATGATTACAGATATATTTTAACAAATGTTTTAATGAGAAACATTAAAATACTAATTGACTGTGTTTGAAAACTTAATCTCACATAATTTCTCCTCTTTGCCTGGAATTTAAAATTCTAAATTCAATAGCAAGGTGTCTGCAGACTTGCTTTTATATTTTAGAGGGCATACTATTATTATATAATTGGAGCTAAATTAGAATTTTGTGGGGTAGGAGTGATAATCCAGCGGGTAGGGAGTTTGCCTTGCATGCAGCCGGCCCATGCCAGCCCGGTTAGATCCCCGGCATCCTATATGTTTCCCGAGCACCGCCAGGAGTAATTCCTGAGTGCAGAGCCAGGAGTAACCCCTGAGGATTGCCGGTTGTGAACCAAAAAAAAAAAAAATAGCATTTTGTAATTACCACAGAAGTAACAGTAACCATATTCTTCTACATATAATGATTGTATATACACTAATTAGGCATTAAAATAATTATTTAAATGATAGATCTCCAAACCAGTTTAAACAACCATTTCCTAATTTTAATCCTCTTTGTTAAAATGATGATACTGATTAAGCTAGTATGTAGTGATATGCTAAATTCTATTTTATTTTGCTTGCTTCCTATTCAAAGAGTCACTGCTCTTTAGTTCATTACATAAAAAATATTTTCTCACATTTTAGCATTTAAAACGTTGAGAAGCAAATTAGATATTATGAAAGCCACTGAAATTATCAGGCTCATCAGTCCTTTTACTGATAAATTACTGGTACACAAAATATGGCATATCTTACAATTAGTGATAGATTTAGTCAAATTGTATATAAGATGTAATATCACAAACAATATGAGAATTTATAAAAATGGTGAATGCACATCAATCCTTAGGTGAAAGATTTCAAGCATTTCACTTTTAGGTATGCACATAAATTCAATGATCTTCTAAATTAAAAAAAACACATCAAATTAATTAACAAGATCCCCAAAGAATGATATACTAAAATTGTTGGGCTCTGAGCTGCTAGCCTTAGGGTCCAGCATTTTCCCACCACAAGACCCTAATGGCAGGACCCAGAAATGGGCCCTGTTCATAAGGTTAAACTCAAAACATCTGTGCTTATCCAAGCTAAGGTGAGGCAGAACATGCCTGGTCCTCTGATCTCTGATCACAGGAATATGTAAATTAATGATTGTTTTCTTGCAACTGTTACCTTGCAAATACTAAATCTGTGATTGTCATTTGTTCCCCTGTTATAATGGCCCAGGAGATTGCAAATGCCCTGTGGTGTGTTCTTGTACCCCATCCGCCCAAATATTGTATAAAAGGTTTAAACTGTGTCCAGTAAATCGAGGGCTGCTATCCAGAGCTCCCCCCTGCATGAGTGTCATTCATTCTTTCTTTCCTTTCTCAGCAGTAGCAGTGGCAAGGCAGAGTTTCTCCCAAGTCCATTTCTCTCCTCTTTCCACAGGGATGAAGTCCGGCAAGCTTTAGGTCTTCCTCATTTGTGCCAGGGGCTGCTGGCCAGGGCCCCCCGACATAAAATGAACCTTACAATCATGGTAGCAAGTGGTGTAATATTTATTTTAATTGTGAGTCTATTTCAGGGGACTATTGAAATCTGCTCCACTTGCTCCAATCTTATGCAGTAGTGCCAAAGAGTTAGCCTTGTTAAGTCTCCATTTATTTCTTTATCTTAAAATATATCATCACCATTGCAGGATAATATAACTATGTGAGTTGGCAGATAATGAGGAGATAGCAACAGTGTCTAATACATTATCTTCTTTTCTGAAAGTCAAAAAGAGATTATTTTTCTTTGGAAATGGAATTTTTGTCCTGGCTAGTCATAATCATGCCCCATTTCTGGCTTTGTGTGTTTACAAACTGGATTAACCAAATGTGTTTGAACTTAACACTGTTAAAACAGAATCTTAAGGATGAGTGCTTACTTCTCTGTTCCATTTAGTTTATGATTAGCATGACACATCAGGATGAGGGATTGGTAAAAAAAAGCTCGTAATGAAGTTATTAGACTCATCGATGAAAGTTCTCAGTCTAAGTCTCTCGAACAGAAGTTACAAGCATGCTATTAGTCACTCCTCATTTTGAAATGGGCAATGAAATTAAATACCAAAATACTTATCACAACATTGAGTAACAAGTGTGCATAGGCATAATTCTGCTTAGGGACATAACTTGTTATTTATGGACTTAGTTCAGTAATTTCCTAAAAAGTATATTTTCCATAGTTTGAAATATTTCACTATCACTATCACTATCTTCCCGTTCATCATCTATTTGCTAGAGCGGGCCCCAGTAATATCTCCATATGTCCTGTCTCATGCTAGTAGAACCCAAAGGCATCCTCTTGCTCCAGGAACATAAAGAGCCTCAAACCATTATATTAGGTCATGGGAATGACCTAATATAAATGTTACTGGTATTTGGCATATCAAATACACACGAGCAGCTTGCCAGGCTTGCCGTGCGAGTGGCATACTCTTGTAGTCACCTCTAAATAAAGTATTTATTGATGAACCGGCCATGCAAGCTGAACTATGATAGTCTGGTCTGCTGGGTGGAGTTGTGATGAGAGGGAAGTCCGGACGTGGAAAATGGTGGGCCCCATGGAGTAGGGGGTCGTCTGGCTTGTTATGAGGCTCTGCTGGGGTGGCAGGCCAGGGATAGAATCCGCCATGCCACCCAGGTGCCTCATGAGTGGCTGGGCACAGGGAGAGCAAGTAGCAGCTCTGCCCCCATGTCTGAGAGTCTCTGGTTCAGCATACCTGGGCCGGATTGAAAAGAAACTGCTACAGGGTGGGTGTCGATGATCCGGGCTGTGATAATCTGGTCTGCTGGGTGGAGTTGTAATGAGAGGGAAGTTCGGACATGGAACATGGCAGCCCCCCATGGAGTAGGGAGGGTCGTCTGGCTTGTTGTGAGGCTCTGCTGGGGTGGAAGGCCAGGGATAGAACCTGCCATGCCACCCAGGCACCTCATGAGCGGTGTGCACAGGGAGAGCAAGTAGCAGCTCTGCCCCATGTCTGAGAGTTTCTGGTTCAGCATACTTGGGCCGGATTGAAAAAAAAAACTGCTGCAGGGTGGGTGTCGATGATCTGGGCTGTGATAGTCTGGTCTGCTGGGTGGAGTTGTGATGAGAGGGAAGTCAGGACATGGAACATGGCAGCCCCCATGGAGTAGGGGGTCGTCTGGCTTGTTGTTAGGCTCTGCTGGGGTGGCAGGCCAGGGCTAGAACCCGCCATGCCTCCCGGGGCGCCTCATGAGTGGCTGGGCACAGGGAGAGCAAGGAGCAGCTCTGCCCCATGTCTGAGAGTCTCTGGTTCAGCATACCTGGGCCGGATTAAAAAAAAATATTTATCATTTCAAAATTTTGTTGTAAACAAATGATTTCTAAAAGTTCACTAAAGAAATCAGCATATATTCCACAAAAGTGAGAGGCATTTTCTGTCCTTATTGTGTATCAGTGTGTTCACATTAGGTAGGAAGGAAATAGAAAGCAAATCAAGTGACTTTGCTGGGATAATAAAAGTTTAGATAATCTCAAGAGATAGACAAACTTTTACAACAGGAAGGTAATGTGAATAATCTCTTCAGATGGAGGTCTTTAAGAAGCTTTGTTACTAGGGAAAATATAAAAATAAAATTAGAGCTTTGAAAAAAAGTAAATGTCAATTGCTATTTCTAGTTGCTAGCACATAATTTGTGGCAGACAAGATCCTCAGTAAATATTGGAGGATTTAAAAATGAATGGAAAATATTTGAATACAAAAATAATTTTACTGTCTGTATATTTCTAGCATAACAAGGTAAAGTGAATTTTATTTTTATGTGCTCATGTTGGTTGAGAGAATGACAGTAAGCAGATAATAATGCATCAGAAGTTTGTGGAATTTCCAGGAATGCTGGATGGTCTATAAATTGTATAAACTATGTAGATAAAATAACAATATATCAAGTCTATATCAGTATATCAGCTTATATCAATATAGAAAAATATTGCATGGATCATATGTCTTCTCAAATTTATAATCATCATGATTTTGTCATAGTACACAAATATGTACTGCCCCTTGAGGTGTTGCAGGTGTGGCTGCTGTGCCTGGCTGTATTGGTAGTTGGCAGACAGGAGACAGGCTTGTTCATACCCAGGGCTCTGCCCTGAGTGGGCCCTGGATGATTGATGATCTGACATAGCAAAAGACTGGGTCCCCTGGAATGAACCCAGAGCCAGTGCAGAGCCTGGCAAGAACCCATGGTGTACTCAATATGCCAAAAACAGTAACAATAATGTTTCTTATTCCCAATGAATGGAGACATTACTGACGCCTGCTTGAGCAAATTGATGAACAACGGGAAGAAAAGTGATAGAAATGATATAAATGATACACAAATATGACAAATATTCAATAATTTTTGGCTAAACTAATGAGATTTTAGCATACATAGTTAATAGTTCAAAATTATTATTCATATTTTTGTCTTGGAATCCAGATAATTGCTTACCATATGCATGCAGTCAATGAGACACTTCCTTTCCTATTAATGGGATTCAAATTTGTTTCAATTATTTATGTTTATGATTTGCTATGCTGTATTTTCTTTCAGAGAATATTTGTTCTTCTGCTAAAGTAATTTTAGCAACATTTATACACGTAATTACACAGTAATATATTTCAGTGGCCCATGTTTCTGTTGAAGTTGCTATGTAATATTTTAATTGCAGCATCTGGGAATTTTAGTATATTTTGTCTCAAAGATAGCAATTTTTCAGGTAGATGAAAAATAAAATATAAAATTCATAAAATCAATTTATCTGTTGTTTTCTCAAAATATATACTCCACTAGTTTTCTGAAGATTTTGATCAGTTTTGTTAAAGAACATCAAAGTCAGAGTGTACTAGGGGACAACAGTCTTTGAATTTACAAATAGTTTAATCCTACTCCTATCTAGACTTAATGAATCCTAAAAAGAAAAGACTATGATAACTATATGATAACAAAGCCATTCATGCTTTATCAAATCTTTCCACATCACTTTATTTGATTTGACCTGGGTCCCTCCAATCTAATAAGTTTTGCAATATCTTTATATTTACCAATATCTATTTGTTATCTGAAATCTTTCAACATGTAATTAGCCCCATATTAGTTATTATTGAACCTTATAAAGAACATCATTTGAAACCAATCCAATGAATTTTGGGAAATAAGTAGTGGTGTGAGAATCTTCAGACACTGAAAGTCAAGTGAATTGGTTAAGATTTGACTTGGAAATATGTCTCATGACTGTGGTATAGTACTTTTCAGAGAACATAGAGATTTTTTTGTGAGATGAATAAGATTTATTTCTCAGCTAAAATACTTATGTACTTTTACTTTCTATTCCACAGAAAATCAGGAAAATTAAGTAGAAAGCATGACATTGTTATTTATATTTTCTAATCAGTTGGCAATTTTAAAAGAAAAACTGGCCTAATTATTAACAATTTCAAGGAATAAAGATGGCCATTGCTGTGACAAAGATATTGACAACATCAGAACTAATTATCTGTGATATTTGCAGAAAGAGGTTTAGAAAATCATTTCTCAACTGGACACAATATGGCACGTGCTCACCATGAGATATTCCAAAGAGATCATAGATGAAAATTCTCAACATAAGACAACAGAATAAGACCAGGTAATCTACCAGTAAGACAGGGAGACCATCATAAAGAAACAAATTTGAAAGGGGGAATCACTTGATCACTTGACATCCCGTTATTCATCGATTTGCTTGAATGGGTGCCAGTAACATTTCCATTTGTCCCTATCACATGCCAGTATAGCCCAATGGCATCTGCTAGCGCCAGGAATACCAAGTACCTCAAACTGTTAGTTTAGGGTCTTGATGAAGAAGTCTGATCATCTTGTAGGTGTACAGTCACGTGATCTTTTGTTGTCCTGTAGGATTCAGTCAGTAACGGCTCTAGTCCAGCGGTCATCTCCAAGTCGCATTACATATCAACCCATCTTATTTTCAATGCCTTGGCGAAGGAGACAGCGTCCCTGATTCTCTATCATTAAAGGAGGTTGGAATTCGGATTCCTTCTCACTTGAGTGAGGTGTGATATTCCAAGCATAGCTCTGTTGGGAGACCCAAATTGTGTTCTCATCCTGCTTTCATAGGGCGCAGGTCTCTGAGGCGTATGTTAATGCAGGGAGAATGGTGGAGTCTAAGATACGTGCCTGGAGCCAGAGGTTCTTTGTCCTTTTATCTATTTCTTCGACACTCTTGAAAGTGTTCCATGCCGCTCTCTTCCTCCTGTGCAGCTCCGGTGCTAGGTCGTTTGTCATGTTGACTTCTCAACCTAGGTACACATAACTGCTGCATTCAGAGATTTTTGTTCCATTGAGAGTGAATGGAGCATCTGAAATTAGTTCATTTTTCATGAACATTGTTTCGTTAAGATTCAGCTGTAGACCTACCATTCCACATTCAGTCAAAGTGAGCCAGCATTTGTGCTTCTTGGCTAATATTTGCTGTTATTAGAATGATGCCATCAGCAAAGCAGAGGTAGTGCAATTACCAACCATCTATCTTCACTCCCATTCCTTCCCATTCTAATTGTCACTTGACCTTCCCGAGGGTGGCACTGAAGAGATTTTGTGAAATGATATTGCCCTGCCGAACCCCTCTTTTTACATCAATGATCACTTCCTTGTAGAATAGTAGATCCTGGTGGTGACTCTGTAAGACAGCTTATGAAGGAAATTGATGTACTGAGTTTGAACTCCCTGTATGGCTAGGGCTTAGATGACCACTTCAGTTTCAACAGATTAAATGCTTTCTTTAAATCAATGAAGGTGAGACAGAGTGGCATCTTGAACTCCCTGAAAACCTCAATGAACTTGGTTACTGTGTGGATATGGTCAATTGTTCTGAATCCTATTCAGAACCCAGCTTGCTTGCATGGTGTACTTTATCTAATGTTCTGCCAATTCTGTTCAGGATGACTAGAATAAATGGCTTGTATATGGTGGACAACAGGCAGATCAGGTGATAGTTGCCAATGTTGTGAATGTCTCCCTTCTTGAACAGTACAACTGTCCTACTGGTTTTCCATTGGGAGGGAGCCTTGCATTCAGACAGGTAGTGTGTGAAGAAACCAGCCAGTGTATTGATGAATAATGATAACAGATTCGTCAGGTGTTCAGGTCTGACTTTGTCTGGGCCGGATGCTGTTTCGTCTTTACTGACGAAATGGCATGTCGGATTTCAGAAAGGAGAACTTTGGGAATGACATATCCATGCTGTGGAATTTGGTATGTGGACAGGTGGAAGTGGTTATTAAACAGATCTGAGTAGAAGTCATGGATATTTTCTCCATTGCCTTTCTGAAAGATGTGATAGATCCACTGGGACATCATAGGGCAGTCATCTTTATCTTATATTTGAAAAGGATCACAATCACAATTACAATCTTCCCGTTGATCATCTATTTGCTAGAGCGGGCGGGCACCAGTAATATCTCCATATGCCCTGTCTCATGCTAGTAGAGCCAGGGGCATCGGCTTGCTACAGGAACATAAAGAGCCTCAAACCATTATATCAGGTCATGGGAATGACCTAATATAATTGTTACTGGAATTTGGCATATCAAATACAACACAAGAAGCTTGCCAGGTTTGCCGAGTGGGAGGCAAACACTTTTAAACACCTCCAAATAAAGCATTTATTGATGAGCCGCGGCCGCAAGCGGCCGCATAAGCCGGGCTGTGATGGGCTGGTCTGCTGGGTGGAGTTCTGACGAGAGGGAAGTCCAAATGTGGAAAATGGCGGCGCCCGTGGAGTGAGGGGGGTGGTCTGGCTTGTTGTGAGGCTCTGCCGAGGTGGTGGGCCAGGGCTAGAACCCGCCATGCCTCCCGACTGCCTCATGAACGGCTGTGCACAGGGAGAGCAAGGAACAGCTCTGCCCCATGTGTGAGAGTCTCTGGACCATCATACCTGGGCATTTGAAAAGGATAGACAGGTGCTTTTCCCAGCTTCTGCTGCATTGGCCAGTATTGCTGCTCTTCTGTTTTTGAGGTCTTCCCTTTATCGCTTTTCTGTTACTGCTTTGTGAGCTTGGATGTTAGCTTATGATTTTTTGAGGCTCTTGCCTTGCCACGTTGGTGAATGAGCTTGAGAGTTTTTTGAAAACAGGGGTCTTTTTTGTGGTTTTCTCTCAGCATTCCTTGCAAAATCATGGATGTGCTGAATTAGTTGGTTGTATTTTTTCGTCGATGTTGTCAATGATGGCATCTTCCCATATTACTGCAATGATGCTAAAGAGTTCCCAGTTGGTGGTTATTCTGGGCTTTCTCTTCTTAAACTTTGCAGCTCTTTCTCCCCATTCTGTGAAGTAGAATTTGGTGTGAAAGAGATGGTGGTCCAACTCTGTTTGAATTTTGGGATGATACCAACATTGGTCATGCGAAAACCATCAATTGAATATGCTGTGGTCAATTTCATTGGGAAACTGTCCACCATGAGATTACTGTGTCTAATGTTTAGATTCAGCCTTGTGGAACTTTGAGATCCCATGAATGGTCTTGATTGACTGATGAACTCAGGTAGTCTCTCACCCTGTTCATTCGATTCTAGGCCATGGATCCTCATGTGGAGTTCTTCAGCGGATCTTCTCAGTCCTATATTGGCATAAAATCACTAACTATGATCTTGTAGAAGATGTGGTCTTCTGTAAGATCGCCTCCAGTTCCATGTAGAATTTCTCAAATTCTTCTTCCTTGTATATGGATATTGGTGTGTAGACAACCAAGATAGAAACTGCCGATAGTGAGCCACATCTATTCAAGTGTAATTGTCTGATCCTGTTTGTTAGGCACTCAAATAATTCAACACTCATGGCCAGGTTTATGTTGACAAAGGCACCGGCACCACCAATGACTCTTTCATTGCACATTCCAAGGAATAGTACTTCTCCAGAGTCAAAGATGGTGTGATGTGATTGGCGCCTTCTTGTCTAGGTCAGACCAGTGACAGCACGTCATACTTGATCTTTCACTCTTGCACCATCTGGTCTTCTATATATGTTACTGATGCCAGGGTACGTGCATTGAAAGTACAGACAGTTATTTTAGTCCTTCATTTTTGCAGCTTAGTTCAGCCTGAGATTTTTCTCAGTTTCTCCTTGCACTGCCATATTTAGGGCTCTTTCAGGGCCAGGGGGATGAGATTCATTGTTTTTACTGGTTTTCTCATATCGAATATATGATGGAGAGCTTGCCAGGCTCTGCTGTGAATCTGGATATTCTTGGTAGCTTGCCGGGCTCTTTGAAAGGGGTAGGTAGAAAGGGGGAAATCATTAGGAAATGGTTGAGAAACATTATTTAGAGAGCAAGTTGGTTAAGCATCATTTTATTATGAAATCTTTGGGGAAAGATGGAAATTATAAAAGAAGAAATCATAAAATTATAAAATTAATTAAAATAATTTTATAATTATTTTTAAATTATAAAATAAGATACTATGATACATTTTGAAAACACTAAGAGATATAAAGTACCTCCTATATTCATACTCTAAATTTCCAACAACAGAAATTGAGATTTTAATCAAAACATATTAAGAGAAATTATCTTCTAATTAACTTTTTTTTCAGAATGATAACTTTATTTATTTTTTAAAATGATTATTTTTAAACACCATGATTAACAAAGTACAAATTTTTTTTACATTACAGTTGCTGGAAAGTTTCATCATTCAGACATATACACCACAAGTGTACCCCCGCCCACCACCAGAGACCCACTTTTTCCTCCCACCCTCCATCTCCTCCTGATACCTGCTCATTTAGCCAGCATCAATTATGTTGATTCTTGCAGCTCATATAAGGGAACAGTAATGATAAGGTCATGCCTCTTTTATCTTTTTCTAGACAGATGTGTGGGAGTTTGGCCAGTTTCTGCTCTTGGATTCACTTTCTTGGTTTCCAGTACACGGTGGTTTTCTACTGATAATCCCAGACACACCTTCACTACAGGTAATGATAACACTTATTTCACATTTATCTCAACGTCTATTTGAGCTTTTCCTGTTCATACATTGAACAATCTAGTCTTTTTTTTTAACATTTTATTATACCACCGTGAGATATACAATTACAACGTTGTTCACAATTGGAGGTTTCGGTCACACAGTGTTCCAGCACCCCGCCCTCCACCAGTGCCCATCACCCACCACCCATGTCCCCAATTCCCTCCCCCTCCCATGTCCTGCCTAAATGGCAGGATCTTTATCTCCTCTCTCTCTCTCCTCTCTCTCTTCCTTCTCCTACACATTGTGGGTTGCACTACATACACTTTGAAGCCATCATTTGCATTTTTTGTCTGTATTTAATGCTCAGTTCTATGTTAGTATCAGACCTTTTGACATTTATTCACACACGTTCCCTTCTCTATCTTACCTAACCTCTGACTCCCCACGCTTGTGGTAATTTCCACTTTTGGTAAGATCACCTGGTATATTTATGTCATGCAAATAAATGCAGTCATTCTATGTCTCTCTCTTTCCTTCTGACTAATTTCACTCGACATGATTCTTTCCATATCCATCCATTTATAGGCAAACTTCATAACTTCATTTTTCCTGACAGCTGCATAGTATTCCATTGTGTAGATGTACCACAGTTTCTTTATCCAGTCATCAGTTCTCAGGCATACTGGTTGTTTCCAGGTTCTGGCTATTATGAATAGTGCTGCTATGAAAATAAAAGTGCGGATTGTGTTTCCGCTGTGTGTTTTTGGCTTCCCAGGGTATATTCCCAGAAGTGGTATGGCTGGGTCAAAGGGAGCTCAATTTCTAGTCTTTGGAGGAATGTCCATATTGTTTCCATAAAGGTTGTACAAGTCAACATTCCCACCAACAATGTATGAGAGTCCCCTTTTCCCCGCATCCACGCCAGCACTTGTTGCTTTTACCCATTTGGATATGGGCCATTCTCTGTGGTGTGAGGTGATATCTCATTGTTGTTTTGATTTGCATCTCTCTGATGATTAGTGATGATGAGCATTTTTTCATATGCCTTTTGGCCATTCGGATTTCTTCCTTGTCAAAGTTTCTGTTCATCTCTTCTCCCTATTTTCTAATGGGGTTGGCTGTTTTTTTTCTTATATAGCTGTACCAGTGCCTGATATATCCTGGATATTAACCCCTTATCAGATGGGTATTGGGTGAATATTCTTTCCCATTCCGTGGACTGTCTTTCTATCTTGGTCACTGTTTCTTTCGAGGTGCAGAAACTCTTCAGTTTCATGTAGTCCCATATGCTTATATTTTCTTCTAGTTGCTTTGTTAATGGTGTTACACCTTTGAAGATGTCTTTAGCTTCAATGTCGTGGAGGGTTTTTCCTATATTTTCTTCAACATACTTTGTGGAATCAGGTCTGTTATTGAGATCTTTAATCCATTTTGATCTGATTTTTTGTGCAAGGTGTTAGACACAGGTCCAAATTCATTTTTTTTTACAAGTAGCTGTCCAGTTTTCCCAGCACCACTTGTTGAAGAGGCTTTCCTTACTGCAGTTTGGACTCTTTGCAACTTTATCAAAGATTAACTGATCATGTCTTTGAGGGTGGGTGTCAGGATACTCAACTCTATTCCATAGGTCCACAGGTCTGTTTTTATTCCAGTACCATGCTGTTTTAATTACTGCTGCTTTGTAGTACAGTTTGAGGTTGGAAAAGGTGATGCCTCCCATCTTCTTCTTCCCAAGGATTGCTTTAGCTATCCGTGGGGGTTTGTTATTCCATACGAATTTCAGGAGTGTTTGGTCAATTTCATTAAAGAATGTCATGGGAATCCTTATAGGAACCACACCCAATCTGTACAAAGCTCTAGGGAGTATTACCATCTTGACAATGTTAATTCTTCCCATCCATGCGCAAGGAATGTGTTTCCATTTCCTCATGTCCTCTTTTATTTCTTGAAGCAGTGTCTTGTAGTTCTCTTTGTACAGGTCCTTTACACACTTGGTTAAGCTGATTCCTAGGTATTTGATTTTCTGTGGCACAATTGTGAATGGAATCGATTTCTTAATATCCCTTTCTTCTATTTCGTTATTTGTGTATAAGAAAGCCACAGACTTTTGGGTATTGATTTTGTACCCTGCCACTATACTATACATACATATATATATATATATAATATATATATATTGTTTCTAACAGTTTTTTGGGTCGAGAGTTTAGGGTTCTCTATGTATAATATGATGTCATCTGCAAATAATCAAATAATGATAGCTTTATTTCTTCCTTGCCTATCTTGGTGAACTTAATGTCCTCTTCTTCTCTGATTGCTATGGCAAGTACTTCCAGTATTATATTGAATAAAAGAGGTGAGAGAGGGGCAACCTTGTCATGTTCCTGATCTTAAGGGGAAGGCTTTCAATTTTTCGCCATTGAGAATGATACTCGCTGTGGGCTTTTGGTAGATGGCTTTGACTGTCTTGAGGAAGCTTCCTTCAATTCCCATTTTCTGGAGGGTTTTAATTATGAATGGGTGCTGGATCTTGTGAAATGCTTTTTTCTGCATCTATCGATAGGACCATATGGTTTTTATTTTTTCTCTTATTGATATGATGTATTATGTTGATTGATTTGCGAATGTTGAACCATCCTTGCATTCCCGGGATGAATCCTACTTGGTCATGATGTATGATCTTTTTGATGAGTCTTTGGATTCTGTTGGCTAGGATTTTGTTGAATATCTTAGCATCTGTGTTCATCAAGGGGATTGGTCTATAATTTTCCTTCTTTGTGTTGTCTCTCCCTCCTTTGGGTATCAGGGTGATATGCACCTCGTAAAAGCTGTTTGGGAGTGTTTCTGTTTCTTCTATTTCCTGGAAGAGCTTGAACAGGACTGGCTGTAGGTCCTCCTTAAAGGTTTGGTAGAATTTGCCAGTGAACCCATCTGGACCTGGGCTTTTGTTTTTCGGCAGACTTTTAATTACTGTTTCAATTTCTTTGATGGTGATAGGCTTATTTAGGTATTGGAGTTCTTCTTGTTTCAATCGTGGGAGGTGATAGGACTTCAGGAATTATACATTTTTTCTAGGTTCTCATGTTTTGTGGCATACAGGTTCTCAAAATAACCTCTGATGATCTTTTGGATTTCTGTTTTTTCTGTTGTGATGTTACCATTTTCATTTCTGATTCTGTTTATTTGGGTTCTCTCTTCCCTGTCCTTACAAGTCTTGCCAGTGGCTTGTTGATCTTGTCTAATTTTTCAAAAAAAAACAGCTCTTGGTTTCATTAATCTTTCGGATTTTTTTTTTGGTTTCCACCTCGTTGATTTTATTTCTAAGTTTTACTATTTCCTTCCTTCTGCCTGGGTTGGGCTTCCCTTTTTGGTCTTTTTCTAATATTTTCAGCTGTGAGGTCAGGTTATTTATATGGGCCCTTTCTTCTTTCCTGATGAATGCTTGCAGAGCTATGAACTTTCCTTTTTTCACAGCTTTTGCTGTGTCCCACAAGTTATGATAGTTGGTATGTTCATTGTCATTTGTTTCTAGGAATCTTTGGATTTCCTGTTTGATTTCTTCTATGACCCATTTGTTGTTCAGCAGTGAGCTGTTTAGTTTCCAGGTGTTTGGTTTAGCTCCCCTGCTTCTGTGTATGGTTCAATACTATTTTCAGTGCATTGTGATCTGATAAGATAGTCGACACAATTTCAATCTTTTTTTATTCTGTTGAGGTATGCTTTGTGGCTCAGTATATGGTCTATCTTGGAGTATGTTCCATGTGCACTGGAAAAAAATGTGTATTCAGCTTTTGGGGGATGAAAAGCCCTGTAATATCAACCAGCTCTCTTTCTTACATTTCTTCCTTCAGGTCCAGTATTTCCCTGGTGAGTTTCAGCCTCGTCGATCTATCCATAGTCGATAAGGCAGTGTTGAAGTCTCCAACTATTATTGTGCTACTGTTAATGTCTTCTTTTCGGTCTATTAATAGTTGTTTTAAGTATTTTGCTGGCCCCTCGTTTGGCACATATGTTTAGTAGTGTGATTTATTCCTGGTATACATACCCCTTAATTATTAAGAAATCGTCTTCATTGTCCCTTTTAACCGTTTTCAGCCTGAAATCTATATTGTCAGATACTAGTATGGCCACACCCGCCTTTGTGGAGGGCTTGTTTGCGTGGAGAATGGTCTTCCAGCCTTTGACTTTGAGTCTGTGTTTGCTCTGGTTATTCAGATGTGTTTCTTGTAGGCAGCATAATGTTGAATCCAGTTTTTTAATCCATTTTGCCACCCTGTGTCTCTTAATTGGTGCATTTAGACCGTTGACATTGAGAGAGATTATTGTCATTGGATTTTGTGCCATCTTTCTGTTTAAGCTTGTTGTGGTTTTGAGTTGTCTTATTTTACAATAGACCCTTCAATCCTTCTTTTAGAGTTGGTTTTGAGTCTATGAATTTCCTGAGTTGTTGTTTATCCATGAAGTTGTGTATCTTTCCTTCACATCTGAAAGTAAGTCTAGCTGGGTAAAGAATTATTGGTGAGGGCTGAAGTTCATTGAGTCTTTTCACTATATCCCACCATTGTTTTCGGGCTTGGAGTGTTTCATCTGAGAAGTCTGCTGTAAATCTCAGGGATGCTCCTTTGTATGTGATTTCCTTTTTTGATCTTGCTGCTTTCAGTATTCTATCTCTGTCTATCGTTTTGTCATTTTAATAAGGATGTGTCTTGGAGTATTCTTATTGGGGTTTCTTTTTAGCTGGTATCCTTCGGACCTCCTGTATCTGATAGCATGCTTTCTTCAGTTCAGGGAACTTGTCAGCGATGATGGCTTTGACAGTTTCTTCTTTATCAGGGTTTTCTTCTTGCCCTTCTGGGACCCCAATGATGCGTATGTTGTCCTTTTTGGCTTCATCCTGATTTTCTCTGGTAGTCTGTTCATTGATTGTGAGTCTTTTTTTTCCATCTTCTGGTGTTTTCTACAGAATCTCTGAACCTCATCTTCGAGATCACTAATTCTTCCCTTCAGTAGCTGTTACTCTGCTTTGGAGGCCTTCTCCTGTGTTTTTCAGTTCACTTACCTCATTTTTAATATCTGTCATTTCTGCTTGTACTTTGGTCTGAAATTTACTCAATTCTGCTCTCATGTCCTCCTGTATTTTATTGACTTTTGTATTCCATTGTTTCTTTTATTTCCTTGTACACCTTTAACAGTGGCTTCTGAAATTCCTTTTCAGAGAGGTTATATAGCTCATCGTTATTGCTGGACTCATCTGTATTAGTAACTTCAATTCTAGAGCTTGAAGGACTTCTGTGCTGCTTTACCATAATGACTATCATAGGTTGAAAATGTGTGTTCTATGTGACTAGTCAATAGAGTTAGTAGGTGCCTGAATTATTTTGCAGCTAGGGACGTATAGCAAAGAGTATAGGGACCAATGCTCAGTGGTATCTCAGGTAGATAGACAATACTTTGCACGGACACTAAGCGCATCTGTGTGGTTTTGAATTTTGGGGTGTTGGTAGGTGGTTCTGGAGTCAGGGGGTTGGGGTGGGGGTTGTGCAGTGGAAGGTCCGAGGATGCTGGGTGGGGCTTGGTCCCGTTCTCAAAGCTGTAGCCTTTTCTCCTGGAGCGGAGTGACTCAGGGGGTTGCCCGCCACGGAAACGCACCGGGGGGAAGCGCGGGGATCTGCTGGGCATCGGGGCTGGATGGCGTCAGTGAACAATCCATTCTATAGTGGTTCTAGGAGCTAATTTTCTAAATACGGTTCATGAAACTGGTGTTACACAAAAGTCAATGAAGGTCCTACAATCTCCATTGTGCCATTTGGGTCCACTGTATAGGAAATTACCAAGGTGGTCCCCCAGACAACACCTTGTGCCCAAACACTTCATTTCTCGAAAATATGATGGGATACCAGTTAGATAAATATACTAGGTTTTGAAATAATGCACGGGCGTTCAGCACCCGTGTGCCAAAGGGGGGGGTACATGCCCACCCCCATATACGGTCCCAGCCGGTCGCAGTTCTGGGTGGCTCCAGCAACCTAGCTGGAGGGCATTAAGTTGGGGAGGGTGCCCCCAGCTTCAGCTCCCCAGGGAACCTGGTGATTCAATCACCCAGTCATGCATACCTGGGCTTGAAACTCAACTATTCCATTGGGTTTGGGTATGGCTCTTCTGAACTGGAAAGTCCTGACCTTCAAAGTGACTGCAGTTGTGGTGCATTAGGTTTTCGGGCCTCTGGGGCTCTGACTGGGATGCAGGGGGAGTCTGGCCCTGCTCCCTTCCAGGACTCCTCATCAGCCTGCACAGGCCGAGAGGGCAGCTCAGCCCTGTGCCTTTCACTGTTTCCCAGCTGGTTGCAGTCTGGGCGGGACCCCCAGGCCTTGCCCATCTTCTAAGTAACATTTAAGACACTGCAATTCTTGTTAAATTATAAAACCACTTATAATAAAGGGCTAATTTAATCATATTATATTACAATATCTAATACATCAATAAATGCGCTTCATCAATAAATGCTGTATTTAGAGGTGACTAAAAAGACTATACCACCACGCCACGGCAAGCCTGGCAAGCTGCTCGTGTTGTATTTGATATGCCAAATACCAGTAACAAGTATGTTAGGTCATTCCCATGACCTAATATAATGGTTTGAGGCTCTTTATGTTCCTGGAGCAAGCAGATGTCCTTGGGCTCTACTAGCATGAGATAGGACATATGGAGATGTTACTGGAGCCCGCTTGAGCAAATTGATGATGAATGGGAAGATAGTGATAGTGATAGTGATCTAATATAACAGAGAGTTATATTATATATTTTCTAAAAATCATCAAGATTTGAGGATACCTGCTATGTGATGTTATCAATTTTCCATCTTGTAAATTTTGTGTTAGTCTAGAAAACATCTATCTGTGTAGATACTGTAAATTCACAATTCAAAAGCCATTTCTTTATCACTAAAATCTTTACTATGCAAAAAGCTGTTTCATTTAACAAGTATTTTCCAAGTGTCCACTCTATTCTGAACCTTATACTAGGTGTAGCTACATTATCAAGGACAGTCTGTGAAGCATGCAATTTTTTCTTCACTGCCTCTAAGTGAAATCTATAATAAAGCCAAAGCCATACTTGAGCTATTTCAGAAGGAAACTATTCAGAAAGACAGTTTTATATTTGCAGGCAACTTAGCAGGTCAGATGTCTTTGGGTTTTTTTTGCATGACTGAGTTAAAGAGCTAGAATGTATATAAAAGCTTAGTGAATTGTGTTTGCAATTTCACTGAACAGCCATAGGTAAAACTGGACTTTGTTGGGGTTTCAAGTGTAACCACTGAAGTCTTTGCTATGATTGAACTACTTCCCTGTTCAAGTACGTCACTCAAGACAGACAAGTTGCTGCTAAGGTATTTGTGGTTTTGGTATGTACAGATAAAGACTCACGCCATATCTCACATACAAATGAAACATTAAGTTAGGGGGGAAATGGAATTCTTTTGAAGGAAACAACTGCTAATGAAACTAAAATCTAATTTTTTGTTTTGACAAAAAATAGGAAACCGATTTTGTTGATATAAAAAATTTCCCTTAAAAACACAAAACTTTTGAGTAGGGGGTATAGCTCAAAGGCCTGGAGTACATGCTTTGTGTGTGGCAAAGTAAGTTTAATTTCCTGCCACTGATGGTCATGTCCAAAAAAGACAAAATCATAAAAACAAAACAAACAAGCTGATAAAGTAAAGCTAAAATATGTCTTAGATTCATTAGCTTTTTAAGCAAGAAAATCAACAAGAGGGGTTAGGGAGATGTCTTAAAGGGCAGTAGCGTATATTTTGCATTCAGGAGCAGCAGGTTTGATTGACAGTACCTCATGAACTCCTGAGTATTACCAGTCATGATACCTGATCACTGAGTGAGAGCAAGCCTAAGCACTGCTGGATGTGGTCCCAAAAACAACAAGAATAAATTCTCCAAAAAATAACCCAAAGATATAGAAAGTGAGTAATTGAAAGAATGGAACGTTATCAATGAAAATAAAAACTTTCAGATATGAATTGTCTACTTACTGTTTAAATTCAAATGGACATGGAATTACTGAAATATAAATAGTGTTTGCTGTTGTATAATCTAGGACATATTTTCCTTGGTGATACTTCCTACAACTGCTGGATGAATAGTCAATAACTGTTACTCAATATCTCACATTTCATAGAAACTGTCAGAACATGCAATTAGCTAGGGATGATAAAATAGCAATAAAAGTGTAAGGAATAATAAATTGGCAATATAAGTCATCAATGTGTGATACATACATTTTTTAAAATGTTTCATCCTACTGGTTATTAGATGTAATCATGAATGGTAAATGCAGATGAAGTGTGATTTAGAGACTCTAAATTGTTTTACTGTCACTTGATTATCGGATCATGTCTGCTCGATTATTGTGCCCTTGCTCTACCATAAATGACTACAGAATTTTATATAGGAAATCTGCTCTAGGTCTGGGGTCATTGTATGAAGGCATTTATTACAAGTTGTACAAATGTCTCGGCTATAAAGTGATTTCACAGCATGAATGCCATGAACAGCAAATCTCCAGAGAAGCTATAAAATGTTTGCAGTAGCTGAGTTCTAAAGTTAGAATGTAAGATGTAACTGATTGCCAAACTAACTTTTCATAAAGCTTTCTAACCTTTCAATGCACAATTTAAGTGGTCAAAATGCTAAATATGAAAACTTATTGTTTTTGTTTCCTGGAAATAAACATTTTTCAAGAAAAAATTTGTTCAAATCATTATCACTATTTTCCCGTTCATCATCTATTTGCTAGAGTGGGCACCAGTAATATCTCCATATGTCCTGTCTCATGCTAGTAGAGCCCAAGGGCATCTGCTCGCTCCAGGAACATAAAGAGCCTCAAACCATTGTATTAGTTCATGGGAATGACCTAACATACTTGTTACTGGTATTTGGCATATCAAATACGACCTGGGCAGCTTGCCAGGCTTGCAGTGTGGGTGGCATACTCTTGTAGTCACCTCTAAATACAGCATTTATTGATGAGCTGGGCTGTGATAGGCTCGTCTGCTAGGTGGAGTTCTGATGAGGGGAAAATTCAGATGTGGAAAATGGCGGCCCTCATGGAGTTGGGGGTGTCCTGTGGCTTGTTGTGAGGCTCTGCTGGGGTGGCGAGCCAGGGCTAGAAACCCCCCCCCCATCCCTCCAAGGTGCCTTTTGAGCATGAGCGGCTGGGCACAGGGAGAGCAAGTAGCAGCTCTGCCCCCATGTCTGTGAGTCTCTGGATCAGCATACCTGGGCCGGATTGAAAAAAAAAAAACTACTGCAGGGTGGGTGTTGATGATCCAGGCTGTGATAGGCTCGTCTGCTGGGTGGATTTCTGACAGGGGGAAGTCCGGATGTGGAAAATGAAGGCCCTCATGGAGTAGGGGTGGGTCATCTGGCTTGTTGCGAGGCTCTGATGGGGTGGTGGGCCAGGGCTAGAACACGCCATCCCTCCCAGTGCCTCATGAGCGGCTGGGCACAGGGAGAGCAAGTAGCAGCTCTGCCCCATGTCTGTGAGTCTCTGGATCAGCATACCTGGGCCAGATCAAAATATATCCAAATATGCTAATGTAACCTGTCATATTTTCTCTTTTGTGTAGTCACAAATCAAAAGATGTATATTTGTAATTTAAACCAGGACATTCCTAAAAAATAGGTCACTGCAATTTTCATTTTGAAAAACACTCAAGCTTACTAGGTACAACAGTTTTAATCATTAATTAGTAAGAAGTGACGATCTACTCTGCTCCATTTCACCTTTGACTGTTGAAATCACATCCCAGAGGTAGCAACATTATAGTGAAGAATGAAGTATTTGGGAATTTTCTGTGAACTAGAGCTTCTGGAATGCAAAAAAAAAATTTACAGGTGTGTAACCAAAGAAGAGTGCTTTAGCATAATATTTCTCATCCTATAATTCATATTACATTGACTAGGAGAAGAGAACTCATTTATGAATTCTTGAAGGTGGTGACATCTGACATATATCTGAAATAGGAGACTGGATTTAATATCCATAATTAAGTGTCAATACTTCTTTCTCATAGTTGGCAATAATTTACTGATGTTACAGAAGAGTGGCAAAAAAAATGGCTGTTATGCATCAGATTTTAAAATGAGTATATTTCAGAGATTTCTATAGCATAATGAATTAAAAATTGGCTTTGAATTCACCTGGTTGGCAGCTATTATTTGGTACATGGATCTCCTGAGACAGTATATGAAGTAACACAATAACTACTTGGAAGTTAGTGGAGCCTTGCATAGTCATACTAAAGATAATACTGAGGTTTTTCACCCAAATAAAAAAGTTTTGAGGATTTATTTTTACATTTACTATGTAAGGCAGGAGGCTCAGAGCACTATTGCAGAGAATATAGAATTCAGGATAAAGTGGATGTGTTCTGACCCTATCCAAGGGGATTTATTACTGGAAATACCTAACGGATTGCATTGTATCAAGGCTTCATTTATAATAGAGTACCATGGCATGGATCCTGTGGGTAACATTATAGCATAGTTCCAGGTCTCTAGGACAAAGGAAAGCAATTAGATACAAAGAGAAAATAATCTTAGAAGTGCAGATGCTTGATGATGCATAGCGATGTCTTATTAAGAGATCAGTGAATTAAAATAGCCTTTCAAGGTATATGATAAATCATTGCTATACAGTGCCAATTCTGAGCTACATCAGGATATAGAACTTTCAAATTCCGCTTTAAGAGAAACAAGAGAGTGGAGTTATAAGGATTTTCAATTATTTTCCACACTGCAATCTCAATATGTTAGCTTTCTACCACAAAAGTCTATAACATTCACTGGCTCTCATCTCACTTTTGCTATCACTCTGTTTTATCCTGCAATTTGTATTTATTTATATTTCACTTTATTTTTTAGTTTCATATATTTCTCGTATTCATATACCAGAATAAAATTTTTTTAATATTTTCTAACACTCATTTTGTCTCTGCAAGATGGTTCTTAAATTATTTTCTGCAGGGGTGCAGGGAGACTAGGCGGTGACTTACTTTTGGCTCTTTGTTCAAGACTCACTCCTGACAGTATTCAGGGTATCATAAGTGGTGCTAGGGATTGAACTGTAGTATTAGAAACTGATTCCAGGTAGGCGGTGGACATAGCAAGCACAATATCCACAGTACTATGTCTTCAATCCAAAATTCTTATTCTTTTTCTCCCCAGGTTGAGTATGAACACAATTTCTCTACTACCTTAAATTATGGAATTGAACTTCCCCCATTTATGAAATTGTAGGAGTCAGTGTGTAGGAGTATATAAGATTGCACAGAATTCCCAGGATTTTCTACTCTAAAATGAGTAGAAATAATCATGATGAGGGGAAGATCTGGAGAGCAAAGCACTTTGCAATTTTTTCCCCAATTCTAGTATTTATTTTTAACACTGAAGTTAACTTTTTGTTCTTCACTGCAATACTTGTTTTCTAACATAATTAGGAATATTTCCTGAGTCTAACATTTAGTTCCAAATTCTGACCTAATTTTGACGTACTGGCATTAACTGATTTCTTGTTCATATAAATCCTCTAACTTGAAAAGATGGAGTTAAATTCTTAGTATTTGAATTTCATGATTGTCCACATATTAGTTTAAACATCCTTTTATAGTTGATCTTCACTAACTATCTATATAAGTCTGGCATTCTTTCTAAACTCTTGTGTCATCTTCATTCCTTGTTTTGCTGGCTTTGTTAGCAACTTATATCTGTAAGAATTTCCTTCTTGTGCTCTTCACTGCCTATTAAATGATTATTTGCTTTTAACATGAAATTTAAACTCTTTTTCTTACATGGTTTTAAGGTAAAGTAGTCTTTTCTGTGACTTACTTTGTTTAAGGTTTAGCAATTGTATTATGATATTTCAACTCTTATTGTATGTTTTGAAAAGAATTCTAGTCCCAAACACTGCTTTATTTCTTTTTCATTTTCTTCCCCCACCCCTCAAATTTTATTACACCACTTTTAGACATACAATTTCAAGATGCTCATGTAGAGTTTTGGTTCTACAGTGTTCCAACACCCATCCTTCCACCCGAACCCATCTCACATCACCAATGTCCCCACCTCCCTCACCACAACTACTTGGCGGGTTCTGTATGTCTTTTCTCTCCTCTCTATCTCTCCCTCCTGCCTAACTTTCCTACACATCGTAGAATGCAGTACATTAAAGGACATAACTGTTTCCACTAGATTGAATGGACCGCATGGAAGCAAGCGACCGTGCAACTTAGGGGCCTCATGGTCAGCATCTGGACAGCAAAGGTGTCAGCTACTGTGATGGGTGACTCTCATCCAGCTGCTTCTGGGACCCCCAGATGTGATGGGCCCACTGCAAAACCCATCTGTCCTCCTGGGAGCCCCTGGTCAGCTGAGCCTGGGGAGAGCCAAGTTCCAGCTTCCCCAGCGCGTTTGAGACTGCATGCTATGGCTGGTCTCCCCAGGGCAGCTCCTGGGCGGGGCCACAAGGCTCGACAAAATGAAGGGGGAAGGGCCGACCCCTGGCTCCATCTGATGAATTCCCAGTGATTCCCGCTTTCGGGAGCTGCCTACCTGGGCTCAAACTCATTTTGCTCTGTTAATTTATTCTTGAGGTAGCATCCCAGTGTCCGGACAGTGAAGGTGGCGGCTAGTGTGGTGGGCGAGTCTTATCTGGCTGCTTCTGGGACCCCCAGAGGTGATGGGCCCACTCTCAAAACCCATCTGTCCTTCTGGGAGTCCCATGGTAAGCTGAGCCTAGGGGAGAGCCGAGTTCTCTCTTTCTTTTTTGGATTATACCCAGTGATGCACAAATGTTACTCTTGGCTTTGAACTCAGGGATTAATCCTGGTAGTGGTCAGGGATTGAGCCTGGGTTAGCCATATGCAAGGCAAATGCCTCACTCACTGTAATATTGCTCCTGGCCCCTTAACTCTGCTCTATTTTAAAAAAAAATTGATTTTAGTAGTGGCATAGATTCTATCTTTGACCAAACTTGAGTTAGGTTCCTTAGAATCTGCTTGTCAAAACTGACCTCACTCTTGAGCCCTATTTCATTTATCTTTCATCGCTTCATGTTTCTCTATTATAATTATCATAGTTTAGGTAACATAGGCACAATAGTGCTATTTCTGATGTTCAGTTATTGCATCTCACTACCCTTAAAGTGTCTGTGAATCTTCACCACTGTCCTTATGTCACTTCTACTTCATCCCCCTGTCTCATTTGGCCCACTTATTGATATCTCAGATTCATATTCCAAGGTCAGGAGTTTGTTATAGTTCATTTCTATCCCCTTATTCTATTTTTCTATGCATCATAGAAGTAGGAGATCATCCTTGTCCTTGTCATTCTATGTGCTTTGTTTCCCTAATTCCATCCAAATTTCAGTACAATGCAGAATTTCACCTTTTGTTATGACTGCATAATATTCCAATATCTATATATTTCACAGATTCTTTATCCACTCTTCTTTCTCTGGATATTTGGGGGTGTTTCCATATCCCTACTATTGTACTAAGCACTTAAATGAACTTTGGTGCACATATATCTTTATAAATTAATATTTTTATAAATTATTAAAAAATGGCTGTGGTGTGGTGCCAGGCATGGTCCCACCGCCCATCGGGTGGTTGAGGCAGGATGGTGGAGTCACGAAGGAAGTCAGGCCCTGCCGCTCCAGACATGGCCCATGTCAGCCCCAGGGGATGGGAGTGGTTCTGTCCTGGCAGCCCGAGGAGGATGTTACTGGGGCCCACTTGAGCAAATCGATGCTGAACGGGAAGACAGTGATACAGTGATTTTACATCTCGGGGTAGATGACTGTCTTCCATTTATCATCGATTGGCTCGAGCGGGCACCAGTAACATCTCCATATGTCCTGTCTCATGCTAGGAGAGCCTAAGGGCACCTGCTTGCTCCAGGAACATAAAGAGCCTCAAACCATTCCATCAGGTCATGGGAATGAGGTCTATAATTGTTACTGGTATTTGGCATATCAAATACGACACGGGTAGCTTGCCAGGCTCTGCCGTGTGGGTAGCATATTCTTGTAGTCATCTCTAAATCCAGAATTTACTGATGAACTGCACAGCTGCAAGCGGCCGCATGAGCCGGGCTGTGATAGGCTGGTCTGCTGGGTGGAGTTCTGACGAGAGGGAAGTCTGGATGTGGAAAATGGAGGTCCTTATGGAGTAGGGGGGTCGTCAAGCTTGTTGCAAGGTTCTGCTGGGGTGGCGGGCAAGGGCTAGAACCCGCCATCCCTCCTGGGTGCCTCGTGGAGCGGCTGGGCACAGGGAGAGCCAGTAGCAGCTATGCCCCATGTCTTTGAGTCTCTGGATCAGCATACCTGAGCCGGATTTAACAAAAGACTGCAGCGGGGTGGATCTCGATGAGCCGGGCTGTGATAGGTTGGTCTGCTGAGTGGAGTTCTGATGAGAGGGAAGTCTGGATGTGAAAAATGGAGACCCTCATGGAGTGGGGGTCATCTGGCTTGTTGCAAGGCTCTGTTGGGGTGGCGGGCCAGGGATAGAACCGGCCATCCCTCCAGGGTGCCTCATGAGCGGCTGGGCACAGGAGAGCAAGTAGCAGCTCTGCCCCATGTCTGCGAGTCTCGGGTAGATGACATAAGTGAAATTTCTGGACTAAGAAGAAACTATACTTATATTTTAAAGACCTATATTTTGAGGTATTTATACTATTATTTTAAAAGATCTTTTATATTGCTTACATAAATGCTTACCAGGAAAATATAGGCATAAATATCCAGGATATGAACCTCAGGTGTCTCTTCAGTGATCTAAGTACATTGATTAAGATAACAAGAATAAAAATAAATGAATCCAATAGGCTTTAATGTACACCCTGGATAATCTTAACATAGTCTCTCTGGACTCCTGGCAAAGTATGTGTTTTTTCATGGGGATATCTTGCAATATAGCTCAGACTCAGTTTTCAGGCTAAGCTAGTTTTCCTAAGACCAACTGGATCCTTACTCAGTCACTTCTATATGAGTTATATCAGAGTCTGTTCCATGGCTATGCTTTAAACTTATTACACTTCTTACGGCACTAAGCCTGTCTCATGTCAAGGCCAAGTTAGCTTACTCATGGCTTGCCTACCCTGGGTCGATCCAAGTTCCCTGGCTGGCGTAGGGAACTAAAGTCAATCTGAGGGCAACTGGAAGTTTAGGTCAGATAAATATGATAGATGCCCAGGAATAAATATTTCAGTCAATTAACTTCTAAATTACAAAAGCATAGCATTAACTCTCTTATCTATACAGAAAATGGACATTGTTCTTACATAGAAATATGCAAGCGACATAATGAGAGAAAGCAATATTTCACTTACAGTAGAAATCCAAAGGCTCAGAAGGTTCAACTTTGTAAGTTGCTGTGTCTGATTAGGGAATAATGTGACTAACGGGTAAGGGAAAAAAAGACAAAAAGGAGAGGTTAAAGTTAAATGAAGAGGACTGATTTTGCCCTGGTAGTATAGGGCGTGATTCGAGGAACGCTGGAATGTTTGCGATTCAGTTAACCTACGTTCACTCCCTGCAGGACAATCAGATGTTAAACCTGAAATACTTAGGACTGTAATCCAAAAGGGAACCATATAGGTTGCTGGGGATCAAACCCTGGTCAGTAACATGCGAAACAAAAAGTCCTACCTGTTGTACTATTGTTCAGGTCCTGATGGTCCTGTTTTTGAAAGCCTGTTCTTAAAAGTTTGCTACTTAGGAACAAAAGGATAAATATAAAATAAGCTATATATAACTCCCAAACTCAAAAGATGATCTGTGAATAATTATGGGCGTGGATTAATTCAGGTTACTTTGTTCATTTTATTCACTTTCTTAAAATATATTGTGAACACTGTTTCGCAAATCAATTAACATCAATCAGACATGTGAATACACTAAGTTTATAGAAATAATTTTAAATTTAGGGCATCTAGAGGTTTTTTATATAATACAAGTCAAACAAAGTACACATTGATTAATATTGTGAAGGAACTATGAAACAGAGCTATGGGAAATGTGCTGGAAACCACTAATATCATATCCCCAACAATCCTCAAATAAAATTCTGTGCTTTCAAAAACACATTTTATATAAATATGGCTATTTTATAAACATATTTGAAAAATTCTTTTTGCTGCATATTGCAAAAAGTTCTTCAGAAATATGGTTTCAAATTAAGTGTACTTCACACTACTGAGTGATCTCTCTGGCCCATTCATCCTATATTTATGTAACTAAGAAACCTATATTGTACTATTGTTCAGGTCCTAATGGTCCTGTTTTTGAAAGCCTGTTCTTAAAAGTTTGCTACTTAGGAACAAAAGGATAAATATAAAATAAGCTATATATAACTCCCAAACTCAAAGATGATCTGTGAATAATTATGGGCGTGGATTAATTCAGGTTACTTTGTTCATTTTATTCACTTTCTTAAAATATATTGTGAACACTGTTTCGCAAATCAATTAACATCAATCAGACATGTGAATACACTAAGTTTATAGACTAAAGTCACTAAATCTTAGTGACTAAGATACATTCCAAAAAATTGTTTTGTTTGTTAATATGAGGGCATAAATATACAAATACTAAAACAAAAAAATGTGGCTTCAAAGATATGCTCTTCAAGCAATGAATTAATTACTTTTCATTTTTATTTAGTTGAAAGAAAAACTTCTGTTTTGTTAGCTTCTAGTTACGTATAGTGAAGTGAAAATATTTTTGTTTTAATTATTAAAGTTATTCTTTATTTAATTCAATTTTTCTTTGCTTAAAATTTTAGACTAATCACATTTTTCTATAGTGGATGCCTTCTTACAATTAGAACTTTTTTTATTAAACATTTTATTATACCACCGTGAGATATATAATTAAAATGTTGTTCATGTTTAGAGGTTTCGGTCACATACTGTTCCAGCACCCCACCCTCCACCAGTGCCCATTTCCCACCACCAATGTCCCCAAGTCCATCCCCTCTCCCATAGCCTGCCTAAATGGCAGGTACTTTATAGACAATTAGAACTTTTAACATATTAAAAAGTTACAATTGTCATCGATAATTTTATTTTATAGTAATTGGCCTTCTTTATGTCATAAGCTATAAGAAATTTTGTTTAATTTTCTGTTTAGATATTAGTTTTTATTAAATTCTATTTTAGATGAGTAGCTTTTTTAATGTAGTGCCGTTATAATCTTTTAATGCCGGTTAGTATCTAAATTTCTGGTCATATATGGAATTTTAAATATATTGTAGAGTAATGAATGGTAAATAAATATATAGCCATTATTGACTAGTGGAAAGTTTTGTTACTAGAATAGTTTTGTTACTAGAACATAGTTTTCTGAAGAAAACTATGTTTTTCTGAAGAAAACTATGTTCATGAAAAAATGAACTAGTTCCAGAGGCCCCATTTACTCTCAATGGACTAGACATCTATGAATGCAGCAGTTATGTGTAACTAGGTCGAGAAGTCAACATGACGAACGACCTAAAACCTGAGCTGCGCAGGAGGAAGAGAGCGGCATGGAATGCCTTCAAAGGCATCAAAGAAATAGCTAAGAGGACAAAGAACCTTAGGCTCCGGGCACATCTCTTTGACTCCACAATTCTCCCTGCATTAACATATGCCTCAGAGACCTGGGCCCTACGAAAGCAGGATGAGAATGTTATTCGGGTCTCCCAGAGAGGAATTGAAAGAGCTATGCTTGGAATATCATGCCTCACTCAAGTGAGAGAAGGGATCCGGAGTTCCGACCTCCATCGCTATTCCAGAATCAGGGATGCTGTCTCGTTTTTGCGAAGGCATTGAAAATCAGATGGCCTGGACATGTAATGCGATTTGGAGATGACTGCTGGACTAGAGCTTTTACCAACTGGATCCCACGGGATGTCAAAAGATCACGTGGCCGCCCACCTACAAGATTGTCAGACTTCATTGCCAAGACCCTGAAGGAACAGTTTGAGGCTCTTCATATTCAACTGGATTCCATTGGGCTACATTGGCAAGTGATAGGGTCCAATGGAAATGTTACTGACACCTGCTCGAGCAAATCGATGAATAACGGGATTCAAGTGATCAAGTGATCAAGTGGAAAATTACCTATACAGCCTTTTATGATTACCTATACAGCCTTTTATGATTATTTATATTTATTGTTTTTATATGTCCATATATTTTTGCTAGACATATTATTTATAAAATATACTTATATGAAAATTTTAGACACAAAGGCATATGCATACATATATGCTATTTCTTTATTTTTCAACTTGCTTTGAATTGATGATATTTTAGAAATTTTTTCAATACCTTTACATTTCTTGAATAATAATAGATTCATGGTTAACAAGCAGCAAATTAATATAACATTAAGATCTTAAGAAAGGCCTGTAAAATACAATTCTAGATGTTTGTTTCAATGGATCAATTGTTCATTAAATTCTTTAAATGATTTCAATTCTTTTGGTACAAAATGGACTGACTATTTGCCAGAAGATGGTGCTATATCAACAAATAAGAGCTCTATATTTTAAGAAATACAGTTAAATGCTTTCAAAGCAAAAAAATTAAAACAGTTTCTAGAACTTCACAACAACTCTTTAATGTTACACTCATCCTAAATTTTAATACTTACATATTAAAATTTAGCTATGGACTCTGAGCTGGGGATGGGCTTAAATATTTTACTCTATGTCATCCCCGCCCCTCCCCATATGTATTCTCTGTTGCCAAGTATAAGAACAACTTGAGTATTAAACCCGGGTAATTAGGTATATTTTAAGCCAAAGAAAAAGAACACTTTAAATAATTTGAGTTGTATATTCACATACACCACTGTGCTAAGTAAGACTGAAACTATAAAATTAAAGGGGGAAAAAACTAAGGTCAAAGCTTAAAATTCTGATAATTCTATAGGAATAAATGTAGAATTGTGATTTTTCCCAGTTATGGTTATTTATATTTAACACAGTGCATTAAAATGTAGCTTGTATATATGTTTTCATTACATTTATTGAAGCCATTCGTCAGAGCTTCCTTTAGAGAGCAAAGATTTTTTCAACCACTTTTTTCATTTAACACTATTAAATAGTCGTGTCTTTTCAAAAGCAGCTAATTTAGTAAAAGCTGAAATGCCTCCATATGTGCTAATAATATAACTTTGCTTGTGCTAATAACATAACTTTTGTTCAACATAAAAAATGAACCGTAATAAAGCCCCTTTCTACTAGATTGCTCCTGGCTCCAGAATTTTCTAATGAGTAGCAACAGAAACTCAGCAACCACTAAAAGGTTTCTTAACCTGACAGTAATTGTGTCTAATAAGTAGACAGACCAGAGCATTCAGCAAAAGTTCCATTGAGGTATCCAGGATTGCCTTACTAATTCTTATAAATGACTGGAAACAAATTGCATGCCTCAAGATTGTCCACAAGGCACAGGTTGAGGAGAAAGAATCATAGAGGTAATACAAAACCTTCCTAATGAGCAGAAACAGCCCTGGGTACAAGTTTTATTTTTGTTTTTGTTTTAGTTTCTGGTATGGTACCTGCAGTGTCTTCTAAATCCCTAGAACAACAATATCTCATGTTTCAGGACTCCTCTAAGAGTCTCTGCATGTGCTGTGGATTGCCTCCTGCAAATCACTTCATAGGTAAGGGGGTAGTCTAAATGTGGCAGTTTATCTGACCATGTATTCTGTACATGGTCTCTCATGCTACCACAATCATCGTGGGACGAGCTAGATCTTACTAGCATATTTGCCTGGCCACGTTGGATCTCTAAGTAATTAGACTAGAGAGAAATGCTGTTTGCCTCCAAGCAAGCAAGCATGGCTCCCTGATAACTCAAAGGCAACTAAAATACAAAACTACCGTGAGGTAGACAAGACTTAGACTTTTGTGAAGGCTTGGAGAAATATTTAACAGGCATTAGTATAGTCTTTGGTACAGAGGCATGCCATCTCAGAAACCCCCTTCTCTACCCTATAAAGGCATTTCCAGGCAGATCTTGGCTCAAAACATTAGCATATAATAGAGCCTAGGTGAGGTGCTGGGAGAAATTACCCAAGGGCATTTGACCTTTCCTGCTTCTAATAATAGTGGGAGATCTAAGTTGCAGGGGTATAAAACCAGCCTGTTTCCTCTCTCTCTCTCTCTCTTTTTGGGCTCTCTCTTTGTGAGCTTGCACCCTTCTTGGGAGTCTTGTCTTTGTCTCCTTTTACAGGGCCTTAACACGTGGTGGCCGCCATCTGGGCCTACATGTGTCTGGGGTTCTAGCTGGGAATCCCAAGCACAGGGTTTCTCCTATTGCTGATTTGTATGCCTGAACCTGTGATAAGTAAAGCCTTTTAAAACTGCATCAGATTCCTGCCTCTTCATCCATTCCCCACCGGCTTTGGAGGTAGAAGAGAACTCACTTCCCGGCACTGTCGGGGACCCCGCGGCATTCCCTGACAATCGCATTTCTTTCCTTTATTATATCCATGATATCTACCAAGCTCTTTCCATCAGCAAAGTATCCTCAAATTAGTCAGAGCAAAGCACATTTAAAAAAAAAGGAAGTAATGTTTTTGAGAAATAGCCATTAATTAGAGAGCTGTAATACTCATATTCTTGTAGAAAATAGCAAGAAACTTTATAATATAAGTGACATATGGCAAAAGTGACTGTGATTGGTTAGGGCTGACTCTGACTTCTAATCAATACTGTGCTAGAATATGGGGAAAAGAAGCCAAACTATGTTCCATACTATTCAAAACAATTCTACTACATAGATATTATTTCCATTTTTTTTGACAAATGGAGTCCTACAGAGGTTGACTAACTTACCCATTTAAGCAGCTAATAGGCCATGGGACAAGATGTGAACTTACTACTTCTGTCTCCAGGGCCTGAGCTTTCTCCTAGCATGCCAGAGCTCCGAAATCCTTTTTAGAGCCCACTTGACACTGAGTTTAGGCTCACACTCATTCTTTCTGCCTCTTAATGTGAAATTTTAGGTTGCCTCTCTTTCTCTTCAAATAAAAATCCCACAGTAGATTTTTTTCGAGTCAGAGTTGAGATTGATTTCTGTGATTCATTTGTCACTGTGAAAAGAGATTAGGGCTGAAAGAAAAGTGACTCATATGATGGCTCATGTTCACTGCTGCATGACTGGCAGCCTCCAAAACAGAAAAATAGACTTTTCCTTTGGGAGTAGTCAGCACGACGCTATTTCATTCAGTGCAGCTGATGACAGCTTTTATTCAAATTGGTTATATTAATTCTCCCAGGATTGCTGTACTGCAATTTTCTTATGTCCATAAAATTTCCAGATCATCTTTGAAGTATAAAGAAGAGAGGTGTTTTTTTTTTTGCTGTTGTTGTTGGCAACAGTTTGACTGGTTTGCTTCTTTTTGCGACATTATCGTATTAATTTAGGCCTTTAGAAAAGAGAAATTTCCCTCGAAAGCTTTGACAGCAGAATAATTTAATATTCCATCACCAGAATTTTCTTATTCCCTCTAAATCTACTGATTAGATCAATTCTCAATTGTCTTCAGATTAAAATTTCTTAGTGTATTTTAGCTAACTATAAAAAGGAGTGATTATTACTCTAAAAGTGTTTTCACCCACGTATGTGGATATAAATGATTTTGCACTTGCATTTCTAGAAGAATGAGTGACAAGCAGTTTGGAGTGATAACTTACATTTACCCTAGAACCTGAATTTTGAAGTCATTGATAAAATATGTATTAAGCAAGAAAAAGTCAACAGAAGCAGGGCCATTCTGAGTTATGAATATATCTAGGCCAGATTCAGTACCGTAGGGCTTTGTGGTGGCAGGAACCCCTAGGATCACCCTAGTGGCATTCAGGGACCTTCAGGGCCATGCAAGGCAATGCTGGGACCGGCAGAGCATATGGTGTCAGAATAGAAGATGGTGTGCCTTGACCCTTGTATTGTTTCCCCAGCCCTGAAATGTATCTTTTGTGTCAGGCAAACCAGAGCTGATGTTACAGTGAATGGTTGGATAAGTTTCCCAAATTCCCCAGCTCTAGTTTCATCAAATTGACTTCTGTAAAAGTTTTTTGTAAGAAATAAATGAAATTATAATGGCCTCTGTGTGTTTATATTCATATTTATAAGTCCTTATGGTGATTAGCACACTATCTGTTGTTCAGTAAGTCACGTAAATTATGAAGTATTGGTTTTTCTTCCTTTTATGGTTTTGAAGCCTCTTGCTTTTCATAGACCATTTGAATCCAGCCTTTCACCAAAGAAGAATTCAATTTCTTAAGTCCAAAGAGAATAACCTTTATTGTGACAACAAAGTTTTATATAAATGACAAAGTTTTAAATCATGGAACTATCCATTTTATTGCATCCAGCAATAAAGCAAACAAACAAAAACCAACTTTTGTTTTGACTTACATTTGCATGGTCTGGTTTTCTGTTGATACTGGCTGGGCAGGCCATCTCTACTCCTCTGGGTCCGCTGTAAATTAGCAGGGAGCTGCTGTGCCCAGGATAGTCTCAGCCAAGTTCTCTACTCTCATCCATATGGTCTTTCATCCTCCAATAGACCAAGCAGAGATGACTCTGTTCTAAGTAACAGCATGAGGATATGTACATGTTGTTGGTATACAATCATGTCTGCTTTCTTCAATATTTAAGTATATTTTACTATACTACCATGAGATATACATTACAAAGATGTTCATGTTTGGGTATTGGTCATACAGTGTTCCAGCACCCATCCTTCCACCAGTCACCAGTGCCCATTTCCAACCACCAATGTCGCCGATTCCCTCTACTCTCCCCTAGCCTGCCTCTATGGCAGATTCTTTATCTCTTCTCTCTCTCTCTCTCTCTCTCCTTCTCTTACATATTGTGGATTGCAATACATACATTTAGAGGTTATCATGTGTATCTTTTTACCTATATTTAATGCTCAGTGCTTTATTATTATACCAAGAGTTACTTCTTTCTGAATGAAGAGACTATAATGCCACATAGCAGTGTGTATATAGGATGTGGACATAGGAAAAAGTAGATAATTGGTGTCATTTCTAATCTTCATAAAGATGAGGATGCTAAGAAAGCAATTTCATTCATGATTAGTTTTGCACCTACTACTTTTGAGTAGTTATTTATTTTGTCCTTCATATCTACGCCAGTGAACATTAGCAAATTACTCTTTTACAAAATAATAGTTATTTTTCATGGTTTATTATCATTTTTGTATTTAAAATTCATTTTATTTTTTAAATTGTACAAGTAGGTATGATCACTATTATTGTCATTGTTATATTTTAGAGAATAATGAGTCTTAACAAAATATAATGTGTCCATGGTCAATGAACTCGTAAGCAGGAGAGTCAGGATTTGAATCCAGGTTGATAGGACAAAAACATTTGCTCTGCAGTTCTGCTTTTCTGTCCGTCTCCATCAATCCTTTTATTGATGTTTACATTTTCCTATCAAAGCAAAAACTAAGAAAAAAATTTAATGAAAAGAAAAAAAAATAGTGGTCATTTTCCAGTTAGATGATTTTAATTGTATTGCCTACAAATACATTAATTTCAGAAGAAATAGTTTGTTGAGCATAATTACTTTATATACAATTATTATAAGAAGTAAACTAGAAAAATACCTGGGAGTTCACTTTTCTAGTTGCAGTATAACGGATTTACACTTTCAGAACTTTTGTTCTAATTGGGCAGCACTGTTCGCTAGCATAACAAACCAATTAAATGTGGTTCCATCCAATTTTTTGCTAAAATGCCAGACTGAACCAGTATTCATTTAAAGGCACACAGTAATAAATGAGGTCTGTTTAGGATAAAATACCCTAGGCTGTATTCCTGATAAAAAGATAGAAATGATTGCTATCCTAGAAATTGTAACATTTTCTTAGTATATTTTTAGTTTACTGAGGTCCTGACATAATATATCAAATATTACCTAGTTACTGATAATTTTTTTCAAGTGACTTGCTTTGTTTTGGGTCCCGATGGTTCTTTGGGCTTAATATTGTCTCTGTGCACAAGGATGAGACCACACATAGTTCTGAGGATCAAATCCCAATCTTTTCCACATGAAAGGCATGTGCCCTACACTCTGTACTGTCTCTTTGTCCCCTGAAAAGCTTTATAGTACTTTAAAATAGTAATTTGAAAATATATAAATTTCTTTTCTTTCTTCTTTTTTTTCACTTTAGTTTTTTGGGTTCCATCCAGTTGTACTCAGGACTTCCATGTGAATCATAAATCACTCTTATGTGCATGGACATGGGATTCTAACTCTGATAAGCCACATGCAAGGCAAATGCAAAACCTGCTGTACCACAGCTCCGTCCCAGAAAATAGGTATATTTTTTGAGCTTATGAACTTTGCAGCTATGAAACAGTCAGTGATATTGCTAGGAATGAGTGAATATATATTTCCTATGATTATCAAAGAGAATTGTGACCTATCTTTTGAAGGGCAGGGAGGTCAATTTAGGTAATACCTCCTACACTGCTGCTAGTGATTTTAGTACAAAATTAGCATTTGGTTGACGAGATCTGTATAATTAAAACTTAAAAGTGTTTCAGTCTTTTGAATTAATATCCTGGTAACAAAAATAATCAGAGAGGCTCCCCAAAAAGAACATTTATCACAACACTGTGAACAACAGCAAAATTTTTGGAAATAGGTAAATTACACAGCAACATTAAATTCATAAAACAGATACTGGTTCATTAATACAGCGGACAGCTGTTAAAACCTGTTCGCAAGAATATGTAATGGCATGGGGGAATAATCACAACATTTGTTATGAATATAACAGAGCAGATTAAACAACTGTGTTTCTGTAAAAATTTAAATGTGAGTATGTGTGTGAAGGATCCTGGAAATACTGTATATAAAAATGTTCTTAGATACCATTGTGGATGAGTGTATTAAAATATTTATATCTGTCTTTGTGGTTTTATACTTTAAAATATTATTTAATACTTAGTTTCAAAGTCAATACAATATTTGCATTGCACTTGAAAATTGACTTATATATTTATGTTAACAAGAATAAGAAAAGTTTTTCTTTCTGTTTCTATCAAGGAATTATCTTTTCTTTTTTAAACTGCGTCCAGTCGTGCCAGGCTTGCTTCTAGCTCTGTGCTCAAGGATAACATCTGGAAGAACTTGGGGAACCATATATGGTGTTGGGAATGAAACCTGGATTGGCCACTTGTAATCCAAGCATCCTTTGAGCAGCACTATTGCTCTGGTTCTAGGGATGTTTTTTTAAAGAAGATTTTATTATTTTAAAAACAATTATATGTCAATGCCACATTTTAAGTGGCATGACTTATATAAATGAGACATGAGTTCAATTCCTATTACTACAGAAACGAAATAATAAAAGTTCAGTATTACTAGTGACCAACTCAACAAATTTAAGATATAACATTAATTAAAACATATGGTAATAATTAAAGCATGTATTGAAGTACTGACATTTGAGGGAAACTCTTCAAATACAACAAAGATAACACAAGTAAATAAAAGCTACAAATGTGGTCGTGTTGTGTTACAGAGGGTTCTCGCCATTAATTTCCCATTAATATCTGGATAATCAATTTTCTTACTCTCAGATTCTTCTACTAACTTAAGACTAAGACTTGCTTCAAATTGGGTGAGTTGGAGGTTTGGGGGGATTGATTTATAAGGACAAGTTTACCAAGTTGATGATATATGAATGTTTATAAAAGTATAATGACACATATTAAGATTACAATACTGCATGTAATATTTATTAATTTAATGAGAGGTATATACTCTGTGTTGTTAAAATACTCATGCTGTAAGATTACCAGAATATTTTCAGTCAATTCCAGGCCACCTAATTCAATAACCAGAGAAATTCTACAAATAAAGGAGCCACAGCAAGACAACTTTATAGGTTATAAGAGTTTCATTTGTAGATGTATCAGACTTTGAAGCAAACTCTAATCTGATCTTGCAGGGAGCGTGCATTCCTGTACTACTGTTTGGTTTCCAAGAGGAATCTGGAGATAGAGTATAGGACTTAGAGACAGCAAGAAAGAACAGTGCTGAGAAGGATGGTGCTCAGAAGTTTGGACATTTCTTGGGACAGCAGAGTATTGATCGCTCTTGGCTATGCAGAGTTATGTAGTGACAACCAATTATAATACAGTTTTACTAAAATGTTTTCAAATAGATTTCAGTACCAGGTCATTTTTTTTCTATAAAAGTGTATCTGATCTAAGCTACTTTAGAGTAGGATGTCCCTAAAGTAGGGAAATTTAATTAACATTAGCAACAATTTTTTATGAGTGATCCTCTCAAGTTCAGGAGTCTAGGGGTCACTTCCTCCTATACTTGGCCTTTTAGGATTTATAAGCAAAAGAAGAGGAGAGGGGATTATGGCTCCCCCTGAGGGGGATCTCAATGACCCAGGCTCAAGGGACACTCTGTGAATTTCAAGGTCCTAACAGTACTTGGGGGTCTGACCTGTCCACTGAAGAAAGAACAAGACCAAAGTTTCCTGGAGGTTACTTTTGAATTCTTCTTCTGCTACTTTTCTACTCAGCCTCCCTGTTTGCTGCAGGAACCTCTCTCCAGGGACCTCTGGCTCTCTCCTGGCAGGTTTTCCTATAGGCTGCTCTATTCAAGGCATCTGTGCAAGGCTCCTCTCACCAGGGCCTCTCTTTTCTGGAAGACTTTGCTCAGGGCACACCTTTCAGGTTCTCTCTCAGTACCTCTCTTTTCAGGACCTTTTTCCTTAGGTTCTTTCTGTTCAGGGCTTTTTGCTTCAGGGTCTCTTTTCTCTTTATTTCTCTATTTACCTAAGTTCCTATTTCTTTTCCCAAGCTTTACCATTTTGCCTCTGTTTCTCTGTTACTTTTTGTCCCTAACTCTATTTCTTTTATCTATTTGGTTTTGTTGCCCTGTTGTCCTGTGGCCTTGGTGCACCAGGCGTTGTGGTTCTGGTGCTGGCACGCGGGCCTTGTCACCAGGAGCAGCTTTTCCTTCCTGGTGCTGGGTAAATGGCCCAGGCAACTAGGGCACCATGGCCCGGGTGCTGCCGTATGGCCCAGACACTAGGAGCCATTGCTCTCCCCATCCAGAAGCCTCTGGATGCTCTCCTGGGACCCCTCTTTATAGTATCAGTCCAGGTTCAGAATTCTGGCCTCAAAGGACTAAAAGTTTCCCAATTTGTTCCCCAATGTTGCCTAATCAGTTTATCACTACAGATGAAGAATACAGTTGTGTGCAAGGCCTTTGGCAAAAGAGATGAACCACCAGGGCCATTCAAATGGCATTTAGAGGCTGATAGTGCAACAATAAACAGTGCTTGGGAAGCACTGTGGTGCTGGGGTCAAACCTGGGTTGGAAGCATATTCACTCACTTAACATAAGCCCCTGTTCATACAATAATGCAGGTGTACATATGCAGGTCAATGATTCATTATCTATTGAATGCCAGTATGGTGCTAATATCAGGATTGTGGGGGAACAAAGTAACTATTCCTATAGGTAGAAAGCATGGCTAGGAGAGGTTAGTCAAGCAATATAATTTATAGAGGAGAAGTATGATGATGAAAGCCTCCGTAATAGTATAAGAGAATATTTTGGAGTTTTTGATGTATGTAGGCACTCTAATAACTGAACAAAGAATAAAAAGGAGTGTCTAGGAGTTAGCCTGACATCAAAAAGCATATGTGCAAAAATGTCTTAGAAAAGCGAGAGGAAAGATTTTTTAAGGAATGTGTGCCTGTAAGAACTACCTCTATTCACGTTCTCTGAGTGTTGAAGGCATTTATGAAGGCAGAATTCTCCTTCCTTAACATCTGAAAGTTTTTCACATATGGCAAAAGCTTGCAGCTTTCCTCTAAGTTTCCCATAAGACTGAGTAATAGGAAAAAAAAGCAAAATGAAGAAATAAAACCAAATTATTTGTAAACTAGTAGAAAATATATACTAGTATAAAATAGTAGAAAAATTGCAGTTAATAGCTTTTATTATAAATAATTTTAGCAACTTAATTCCCTGTAATAAGAAGTTTATCATTTCTAATGAATTAAGAGTTAATCAGTTAAATGATGTACTGTAAAAGATTTAAACTACTAAATCAAACGTGCATTTAAACTATATGAATTTAGGTGTTTATCAATAATGTCCCACCCTAGCACACCATTCCAATAGAGCCACAGAAGCCAGTGGAAACCCCTGCACTGTAATGGCAGCCACTTTCAATGTGCAGACTGCACAGCTTGTCAGAGACTCACCTAAGAGAGAAGTCAATTTTAAGCTCGGCGGCTAAAGTTATGGGGCTTCGTGGAGATGGAACTCGGGTCCCTCTCTCCCACCTCTTCCCTTCCAAGAGTCCCTGTGGACTCTTTCCTGAGCTGTTCTGGGGCTGCCGTCTGTGATCCAAAGACACTGACACACGGAGCAGAGCTGCTACTGGCTCTTCCTGTGATGCATGGCCGCAATGTGATACATCAAATTAATAGAAACCATGTTCCAGAAATTCAGATGGTCAATGCAAGAACAGAAATAGACCAGAGAAGTTCATAAATCTTAACCCCCAACCTAAACCTTAAATCCCATCTGGACCGTTTCATGAAACCCACTGCCCTCAACAAACCTGAAGACCTGTCCTGTTACAAATTACTCTATCCACTGAGGAGGAGAAAAGGAAGGAGAGGAGAATGCTTCTAGCCTGACAGAAGACTGGGCCCCTGGGATAAATCTAGAGCCAAGGCACAGCCTGGCAAGCTACCTGTGGTGCAGTTGATATGCCAAAAACAGTAACAATAATACACCTCATTCCTAAAGAATGGAGATGTTACTGGCACCCTCTCAAGCAAATAGATGAACAACGGGAAGACAAGTGAAACAAATGACCAATAATGTCTTAATCAGCACAAAGTTATTTGTATACTTAGTATTACTTTGACAATTTAATATTTTTTGTTTCATTTTTTTGGACCACACCCCATAGCTTTCAAAGACTATTCTTAGTTCTGTGCTTAGGAGTGATCCCTGGCAGTAATTATGGGCACATATGTGGTGTTAGTAATTCGAACTGAGGTTGACCAAGTGCAAGAATAAGATCCTTAAGTCCCATACTATATTTCTGGTCTCACATATAATTTTATTTTCATCAGTGGGTTTTATTAGAGATTATAATGTAAAATTGGTTTGAGATTTTATAGAGTAATTCTCTAGCATCACAGTTTGAATTATAAGTTAAATAACTTTTATTATTTGTTATTTTTATAAAACTGCTTTTATAAAGCTCAGAGTTCAAATTCAAGATCCCACACATACTTCTTCTAAGCACTGGCTCCAACTTTCCGCTCTTGTGTCATTTTCATCAAAAACAATAGAAGATATTAGTATTAGTAGTGATTATTCTTTCATGTCCTACCTGAATATATCCAGATACACAGTTGCAAATAATACTCTCTGAGTGTACAAGTGAAATGGACTTGAAGGCAAGGTGTATATTTTATATTTTTTAAAGAGTTGGGACACTGAAGAATCAGTAGTGGATATTTAGGCAACAAGACAAAAGAAAAGTACATCATCAAGGGAAATTGAAACAATAATTAAAAGTCTGCCTAAACACAATAGCCCAGGTCCAGAAGGATTCACTAGTGAATTTTACCAAACCATTAAGGAGGACCTACTGCCAGTTCTTTTCAAGTTCTTCCAGGATGTAGAAGAAACAGAAACACTCCCAAACAGCATCTACAAGGCACATGTCACCCCGGTACCCAAAGCAGGGAGAGACAACACAAAGAAAGAAAACTATAGAGCAATCTCCCTGATGAACACAGATGCTAAGATCTTCCACAAAAATACTAACAAACAGAATCCAAAGACTCATTGAAAAGATTATACATCATGACCAAGTAGGATTCATTCTGGGAATGCAAGGATGGTTCAACATTCACAAGTCAATCAACATAATACATCATATCAATAAAAGAAAAAATAAAAACCATATGATCCTATCAATAGACACAGAGAAAACATTTGGTAAGATCTAACACCCGTTCATGATTAAAACCCTCCAAAAATGGGAATTGAAGGAACCTTCCTCAAGATAGTCAAAGCCATCTACCAAAAGCCCACAGCAAGTATCATTCTCAATGGGGAAAAATTGAAAGGCTTCCCCCTAAGATCAGGGACAAGACAAGGTTGCCCACTCTCACCTATTTTATTCAATATAGTACAGGAAGTACTTGCCATATCAGTCAGAGAAAAAAAAGGACAGTAGGCATCCAGATAGGCAAGGAAGAAGTCAAGCTATCATTATTCGCAGATGACATGATATTATACCTAGAGAACCCTAAACTCTCTATCAAAAGACTCCTAGAAACATTAGATACATATATTAGAGTGGCAGGGTATAAAATCAACACCTTAAAGTCGGTGGCTTTCCTATATAAAAATAACGAAAGAGAAGAAAGGGATATTAAGGAAATGATTCCATTCACAATTGTGCCACAGAAAATCAAATACCTAGGAATCGGCTTAACCAAGTGTATAAAGGAACTGTACAAAGAAAACTACAAGACTCTGCTCCAAGAAATAAAAGTGGGCACAAGGAAATAGGAAACACATTCCCTGCTAATGGATGGCGAGAATCAACATTGTCAAAATGGTAATACTCCCTAGAGCTTTGTACAGATTCAATGCAGTTCCTATAAGGATACCCATGACATTCTTCAAAGAAATTGACCAAACACTCCTGAAATTCGTATGGAATAATAAACCCCCACGGATATTTAAAGCAATCCTCGGGAAGAATAAGATGGGTGGCATCACCTTTCCCAACCTCAAACTGTACTACAAAGCAGTAGTAATTAAAACAGCGTGGTACTGGAATAAAAACAGCCCTGTGGACCTATGGAATAGAGTTGAGTATCCTGACACCCACCCTCAAAGACATGATCATTTAATCTTTGATAAAGGTGCAAAGAGTCTAAAAATGGAGTAAGGAAAGCCTCTTCAACAAGTGGTGCTGGGAAAACTGGGCAGTGACATGTAAAAAAATGAATTTGGACCTCTGTCTAACACCATGCACAAAATCAGATCAAAATGGATTAAAGGTCTCAATATAAGACCTGAATCCATAAAGTACATCGAAGAAAGTATAGGAAAAACCCTCCCTGACATTGAAGCTAAAGGCATCTTCAAGGTGAAACACCACTAACAAAGCAACTAGCAAACACCACTAACAAAGCACCACTAACAAAGCAAAGAAAAGTAAACATATGGGACTACATGAAACTAAAAAGCTTCTGAACCTCAAAAGAAACAGTGACCAAGAAACAAAGACAGTCCACAGAATGGGAAAGAATATTAATCCAATACCCATCTGATAAGGGTTAATATCCAGGATATATCAGTCTCTGGTAGAACTTTACAAGAAGAAAACAGCCAACCCCATCAAACTATGGGGGAGAAGAAATGAACAGAGACTTCAACAAGGAAGAAATTTGAATGGCTAAAAGACATACAAAAAATGCTTATCATCATTAACCATGAGAGAGATGCAAATCAAAACAATAATGAGATATCATCTTACACTACAGAGACTGGCACATATCCAAAAGAGCAAGAACAACAAGTGCTGGCATGGATGCAGGGAAAAGTGGACTCTCATCCATTGTTGGTGGGAATGTCCACTGCTACAGCCTTTTTGGCAAACAATATGGACATTCCTCCAAAGACAAGAAATTGAGCTCCCATTTGACCCAGCCATACCACTCCAGGGATATACCCTGTGAAGCCAAAAACACACTGTGGAAACACCATCTGTACTTTTATTTTCCTAGCAGCACTATTCACAATAGACAGAATCTGGAAACAACCAGTGTGTCCGAGAACTGATGACTGGATAAAGAAACTTTGGCACATCTACACAATGGAATACTATGCTGCTTTTAGGAAAAGTGAATTTATTAAATTTGCCTGTAAGTGAATGGACATGGATTGGATCATGTTGAATGAAATTAGCCAAAAGGAAAAAAGACAGATATAGAATGACTGCATTTATTTGCATGACATAAATATATATGTATATATTATGATATCAATATCCAAGGTTATGTGAAATAAGCATCAGGAGGTCTTGTCAAAGGTGGAAATTATCACAAATGTGTGTGAGTCAGAGGTTAGGTAAGGCAGAGAATGTAACAGTGTGCTAATAATTGTCAAAAGTGCTAATACCAACCTAGAACTGAGCCCTTAAATTCAGGCAAAAATACACACATGACAACCTCTAAATGTATGTATTGTAATCCACAATGTGGAAGAATGGAAGGAAGAGAGAGAGAGAGAGAGAGAGAGAGAGAGAGAGAGAGAGAGAGAGAGAGAGAGAGAGAGAGAGGGATAACGAAACTGCCATAGAGGCAGGCTAGGGGGGGGTAGGAATGGGACATTGGTGGTGGGAAATGAGCACTGGTGGAAGGGTGGAAGGTTGGGGACAGGAACACTTTATGACTGAAACCCAAATATAAACATCTTATGAACATCATTGTAATTGTATATCTCATGGTGGGTATAATAAAATATTAAAAAATAAATAATAAAAAAAGAAAACAGGAAATTCTACACCAAGGGAAGGTAATACCTTCAAGAAAAATAAACAGTACCCCAGAGGAATCCATCCCCAAACACTGCAGCACCATGGGGAAACAACACAAATCCCCAGTTCAAAGAACAGATGAAGAAACCAACCCTGAAGTCTTGAAAAAGAATGCAGATGTGCAATATCTCTCTGACAAGGAATTCAGAGAAGAAACGGTTAGGATACTTCATGAACTCAAGGAAAACATGGAACAGATGTCCAATAAAATACAGGAAGACATAAATGAAGCAGTGGAATGAGCAGTCAATAAATTACAGGAGTAAATGACAGTAGAAATGAGAACAATGCAAATAGAAATAGCATCACTAAAAAGCTCAGTAGATGAAATGAAAAACACAGTAGGGCCTCTCAATAGTAGGATGACAGCAGCGGAATAGAGAATCAGTGAGACTGAAGATGAGCTGCAGAAATCACTCAGATAACTACATAAGATGGAAAAAGATCAGTAAATGGATCAGCAGCGGAACAGAGGACATTGAGATGAATTCAGGCAGAACAACATAAAAATCATCGGAGTTCCAGAGGGACAGGAAAGTAACCCCAAGGAAATTAAACAGTTAAAAACATCCTTGCTGAAAAGTTCCCTGAGTTAAAGGATGAAGGCATCCAGATCCAATAAGCCCGAAGGGTACCAGCAAGAAGCGACCCCAATAGAAAGACCCCAAGACACATCCTAGTCAAAGTAATGGATGCATTAGACAGAGACATAATTCTTCAGGCAGCAAGATCAAAGAAGGAAATTGTATACACAGGAGCATCCATTCTACTATCAGAAGACTTCTTAGAAGAGACCCTCCAAGCCTGAAGGCAGTGGTGGGATATAGTAAAAAAAATCAATCTTATCAAATGCTTTCTCTGCATCTATTGATAGGATCATATATTTTTATTTTTTCTCTTATTGATATGCTGAATTATCAGGGGATGCTGCCGGGGTCCCCGACAGTGCCGGGAAGCGAGTTCCCTTCTACCTTTGAAGCCGGTGGGAAATTGATGAAGACTCAGAAATCCGATGCAGTTTTAAAAGGCTCTTAGAGGAGTCCTGCAACACTGTATTATGTTGATTGATTTGCAAATGTTGAACCATCCTTGCATTCCCAGGATGAATCCTACTTGATAATGATGTATAATCTTCTTGACGAGTCTTTGTATTCTGTTTGCTAGTATTTTTTTGAAGATCTTAGCATCCATGTTCATCAGGGAGATTGGTCTGTAGTTTTCTTTCTTTGTGTTGTCGCTCCCTGCTTTGGGTATCAGGGGGATATGTGCCTCGTAGAAGCTGTTTGGGAGTGTTTCTGTTTCTTCTATTTCCTGGAAGCGCTTGAAAAGGACTGGCAGTAGGTCCTCCTCAAAGATTTGGTAGAGTTCACTAGTGAATCCATCAGGATCTGGGCTTTTGTGTTTGGGCAGGCTTTTAATTACTGTTTCAATTTCCTCGATGGTGATAGGCTTATTCCGGTATTGAAGGTCTTCTTGTTTCAGCCGTGGGAGGTTATAGGACTTCAGGAATTTATCCATTTCTTCTAGATTCTCAAGTTTCATAGCATACAGACTTTCAAAGTAATCTCAGATGATCTTTTGGATTTCTGTGGTTTCTGTTGTGTCACCATTTCTGATCTGTTTATTTGGGTTCTCTCTTTCCCTGTCCTTACAAGTCTTGCCAGTGGTTTGTCAATCTTGTTTATTTTTTTCAAAGAACCAACTCTTGGTTTCATTAATCTTTTGGATTTTTTTTTTTTTTTTAGTTTCCAACTCATTGATTTCCTCTCTAAGTTTTATTATTTCCTTTTTTCTGCCTGGGTTGGGCTCCTTTTGTTGGTCTTTTTTCTAATGTCTTCAGCTGTGCAGTCAGGTTATTTATGTGGGCCCTTTTTTTCCTGGTGAATGTTTGCAGAGCTATAAACTTTCCTCTTAACATGGCTTTTGGCGCATCTCACAAGTTCTTATAGTTGGTGTCTTTATTATCATCCACCACATGGATGATATCCTGCTAGCTTGTGATAATTCCAGAGATCTCCAGAATTTATATAATGATGTAATGATAGTTTTAGCAGAGGCTGGCTTACAAGTAGCTACGAAAAAATCCAGATACAGCCTCCATATGAATATTTGGGCTATGCTCTTGACCGCACTACAGTGCATCCTCAAAAAATTTCCATTAGTCAAATAAGGCTCAAAACCTTGAATGATTTTCAAAAACTGTTGGGAGATATCAACTGGGTGCGCCCCACCTTTGGGATTCCTAACTGTGAGCTCAGTAACCTGTTCCACACCCTTGAAGGTGATCCTGCTTTAAATAGCCCAAGGCAACTATCTCCTAAACTCAGAAGGAATTAGACTTTTTCATGGATTGGCTTCAAAAAATCTTACCTCTCCAGATTTAACCCCAGAGAAAAGGTATGGCTATTGGTCTTCAACACTCGCGAGTCTCCAACTGCTGCTATAGCCCAATTATCTGGACCGTTAGAATGGGTTTACTTACATAACAAGCAGAATTGTACTGCTACACCTTACCTTGAGATGATAGCCAACCTTATAAATAAGGGAAGATCGAGAGCCCAAGTATTACTTGGACATGATCCCCATGTAATTGTACTACCCGACCCTAAAAAAGAAATTGAAACTGTTTTACCACTCAGTGAAATCCTTCAGAGAGCTTTAGCAGATTTTTCAGGAGAAATATCTTATCATTACCCAGCTGGAAAAACCTGGGAATTTCTGAAAAGGACACCTTTTGTAATTTCCACCATTGTCCGCTACTCTCCCATTCCTGATGCTCCAGTGTATTATATTGTTGGTTCCTCATCAGGAAGGGGTGGAATTACAGGTCCTTCATTGACCACTACTGTGCATACAAATTATAAATCTGCCCAACAAGTGGCACTCGCCACCCTGATACATTTATTATCCATGTATCTGGCCCATGTAATGTGGTGAGTGATTCTGCATATGTAGTTGGTTTATTTCCTGGAATTGTCACTGCTTCTTTAAATGCCCATAATCTTATAATTCAGGAGCTACTCCATAAACTACAAGATCTCCTCCAAAAAGAACAATCCCTATATACATCTCCCACATCTGTTCTCACAGCCGACTCCCCGGGCCGATGGTTCGAGAAAATGAAGCAGCAGATCTCTTGGCAGCACCAGTATTTAAATCAGCTGAGGAAGAGCACCAGACTCTACATACAAATGCCCACCGCCTTCATGTACACCATGGCATCCCATGGAGACAAGCTAGACAAATTGTCCACAACTGTCCTGTCTGTGCTCCTTTACATTGTACATCTCATGTGGCAGGAGCAAATCCTGAGGTTTTCAGACAAACCAATTGTGGCAGATAGATGTAACTCATATTAACTTATTCCCCAACAAACCTTTCCTTCATGTGGTCATTGATACATACTCTCGATTCATATGGGCTGTTCCTATGGCATCTAAAATACCTAAATCAGTTTGTTCATTTTTACTCCAGTGCTTCTCCGTCATGGGTATTCCCCATACCATAAAAACAGATAACGGTCCTGCTTACACCAGCAAAACCTTCAAATCCTTTAGCGAGGAATGGCAGATCAAACATATTACAGGAATTTGATATAATCTACAAGGACAAGGAATTGTTGTACATGCTCACAGAACGCTTAAAACTCAGTTATTAAAGCAACGAAAAACAAGTATGCCTCCAATGGATTCTTAATCTTTAACATTATTCACCTTAAATTTCTTAAATATACCTCAAGAGATCCTTATACCGTGGCAGAACGTCACTTTCAAGAAGATATGCAAACTCAAAAAACAGTCAATTCACCTATCTGGGTGAAAATTGATAATAAATGGATTGCAGGTCACCTCCTCATTTGGGGAAGAGGTTATGCTTTCATTTCTACAGATGATAACCCTGCCAAGAAACTCTGGATTCCTCTGCGACTTGTTAAGACTAGAATTCTCCAAGAACCAGAAAACACTAATTCTTTCTTTTTTTTTTTGTATTTTATTATACCACCGTGAGATATACAAATAAAAAAGATATACAATTAAAAAGTTCATGTTTGGGTTTTGGTCATACAGTGTTCCAGCACCCGTCCCTCCACCAGTGCCCATCTCCCACCACCAACATCCCCGGTTCCCTCCCCCTTCCCCAGCCCACCTCCATGGCAGGTTCTTTATTTCTTTCCCTTTCTCTCTCTTTCTCTTTTTCTTCCGTTCCAGACTATGGATTACAGAACATACATTAAAAGGTTGTCATGTGTATCCTTTTGCCTCTATTTAATGCTCAGTTCTAGGTTGGCATTAGTACCCTCGACAATTATTAGCACCCTGTTCCATTTTCTGTCTTACCTAACCTCTGACTCCCACATGTTTGTGATAATTTCCACCTTTGACAAGACCTCCTGATATATGTTTCACTTGACCTTGGATATTGGTATCATAATATGTACATATATATTTATGCCATGCAAATAAATGCAGTCATTCTGTATCTGTCTCTCTCTCCTTCTGGCTAATTTCCGCTCAACATAATCTTCTCCATGTCCATCCATTTATAGGCAAATTTTTATAACTTCATTTTTCCTAACAGCTGCATAGTATTCCATTGTGTAGATGTACCAAAGCTTGTTTATCCAGTCATCGATTTTCAGGCACTCTGGTTGCTTCCAGATTCTGGTTATTGTGAATAATGCTGCTATGAACATAAAAGTAGGGATGGTGTTTCCGCTGCGTATTTTTGGTTTCCCAGAGTAGATTCCCAGGAGAAAACACTAATTCTTTCAATATAAAGTCTTAAATTTTAAATTGCAAGTTGCTCTTTAAACCTCCTGGATTGGTTCATTTTAATAATGATCTTGTTTTGCAGCCTGTTGATCATGGTTCATATCTAATATCTTGCCTTACAGCCTAAATGCTTTCTTCCTTATGAAAAAAAAAGGGGTGGAAAAAATGGGTGGACTAAGAGCATAGTGCTCAATGCAAAATGTTTCAAGGATTAATGTTAGAGTTTCCTTTTTAAATGTTTTTGCTCACAGGTATTTGCAGAAAAATAATTTAGAAGATGCAGATTCCTTCTATGTTGCTCGAGGCTTTGGACTCTGATCACAGTGCTCATTACAAAAAGTTTGCTAAATCAATGAAAAATTGTTTTTCTAATCATTCTGTTCACAGGATAAGATATTGGAATGCAGTAAACTTGCGCTACAGTGCTCAATACTCCGAGACTACTAAAACAGTGCTCTCTAATAATTTAATAATTTGCAAAAATAATTTTTCCCAATGCTGTATTCACAGGAAAAGACACTTCCTCACCATCATTTGCTGGCTTTATATTCATGAAGTGCTTGATTCGTTACCATTTATCACCCTAGATGGGTCATATATATAGCTGTAAGATATTGATTGATCAAATGTGTGTGCATGTGTGTGTGCGTGTGGTGGCCACCATTATGTTTGTGATTAATGTTGTGTCTATGTTATGTCTCAACTACTACCTTCTCAATTTCTGACCACTACAAACCTCTATTAAATTCATCAGCTCCACTGCTGATCCACTAGACTTATCAATTTTAAAATCATCAATTCTCTTACTTATTACCCTGCTCCACCCATGTTGGAGCTTCTTTATGTTCTTCTCTCCATCCCAGACTTGGATCCCTGCCAAGCCTTAAAATCTCTATTTGTGATTAATCTCGAAAAGTGTTTTTGTCTCACCTAAAATTAAGCTACAGGTGCAGTTACCGGTGCCAGTGTTCCCTTGCTGAAGAAGCCCTGCAAGACGCCCACACCAATGTTCTGGACACCTGTTCCAGAGCTCATGACTCCTGTTCCAGAGTTCGAGATATTTGTTCCAGTGTTCCTGAGACCCGATCCAGTGTTCCTGACAATTCATCGAGTTCCTGATCACTGCTCTCCAGAGACTCATACTCATATGATCACCACTATTGCTGTTCCAGAAGTAGCCCCACAGACTTTGTTCCAGACACCCGACTTTACATAAAATATAGCAAATTGACTCTCACAAATTATGGACAGTGCAAACTATAGTCCGTTATAATCAGACAGCTAGAAACACTTTGTCATGAACTTTGCTTTCGGTCCAAAAAACAAGTTAGGATCCTAAAGTAACATGTATTATCATTTTGTAATTGGAATTGTTTTTTCTTATCTTGATCTACTGTATGTTACTAAATATTTTATACTTTTTCAATTTCTATTAGTTAACTAATCAGGGGTAGTTGTTGCAGGAATCCTCTAAGAGCTGCTGCATCTGCTGTGGATTGCCTCCTCCAAATCACTTTGTAGATAAGGGGGTAGTCTAAACGTGGTAGTTTATCTGACCATGTATTCTGTACTAGCTGGTATAAATATTCTCCCATGCTACCACAATCATCATGGAACTAGCTAGATCTTACCAGCATATTTGCCTGGCCAAGTTGGATCCCTAAGTAATTAGACCAGAGAGAAATGCTATTTGCCTCCAAACAAACAAGCATGGCTCCCTGATATACTCAAAGGCAACTAAAATACAAAACTACAGTGAAGTAGACAAGACTTGTGAAGGCTTGGAGATACATTTAACTGGTACTAGTATTAGACTTTGATATAGAAACAAACCATCTCGGAAACCCCTTCTCTACCTTAGAAAGCTTTCCCCTCACGAGGCACCCGGGAGGGATGGCGGGTTCTATCTCTGGCCCGCCACCCCCCAGCAGGGCCTCACAACAAGCCAGATGACTCCCCTACTCCATGAGGGCCGCCATCTTGCACATCAAACTTCCCTCTCATCAGAACTCCACCCAGCAGCAGACCTAAATAAGCAGTACTTTTATTATTATTTTTGACTGTATATAATAAACCATTAGTAGTATAATGTTAACTAAATTTTATCTTAGTAGTGTAATTTTAACTTAACTTTTAACTTAGTAGTATAATTTTAACTTAACTTTTTTTGCTATAGGGGTGCAGTCCACAAAAACATCTTAGCACATATTTTATGTAATGCTTCATTTGTTCTATAAGTTCATTTGTACTTATAGTTTTGGATTTTATATCAAAGTCTAATCCATTTGATTTATGTCTATGTGTGTGATTAGAGTGTAGGTCTACATTTGGCTGTTCTGTTTTGTGAAGAGTGATTGTTGATAAAGACTCTCTGCTTTATATTATTTCTCACTTTCTCTCTCTAAATATAATTAGAAATTAAATACCAAATAGTGAATTGGACTTATTTTCATGCTTTCATTAGTATGACATTAATATGGGCTTACTGTATTATGTGGGTTTGCTTTTTACTGCCAGCATTGCTTGGAGGATATGATGCAAGAAACAGTTTTAATAACTGCTTCTTTTTTGTTTATTTGTTTTTTTTAACACACCTGGTGATGTCCAGAGGTTTCTTCTGTCTCTACACTCAGGTGGACCATATGGGATGCAGAGGATTGAGGTCAGGTTCGCCTCATGTAAGGCAAGTACCCTACCCATATATAGCCCATAAGATCCATATTTAAATAAGCTGCACATAGTTACAAATAAACTTCAAAAAGGAAGTGAATATCCTAATAAGGGTGAAAAGAGACTCCACTTCTATATTGCCACAGGCACCATGGGAAAACAGCACAAAATCCCATAGTAGACTTAGAGAAAGATAAGAACCAAAAAGGAATACCCAATCTCTCTGTAAGGAATACAAAATATCTCTAATAAAGAAATCAAAGATAAAATGGGAAGATATACAATGAACTCAAAGAGACAGAGGAGCAGATATCCAATAAAATGCAGGAGGATAAAAAGGAAACAGTGGAATGGACTGCCAATAAAATACAAAAGGAAATGAGCAGAAAAAGAAAACTACAAACAGAAGTGTTATTAAGTATGGATCTCTGAAATAATAATGAAGACCAGTTAAGAATAAAACTATATTCACTTAATAAAAGAGAGATATATATGAGATAATTATTGTAAGTATTCATTTATTATAATTGTTGCGTTGAATATGGGTTGTTTGCAGCACATCAACAAATATTTTATTTATTTTCTTTGATTTTATTTATCCTTGGATCATATCTGAGTATGACACTCATGCATACTTTCAACTCCCTTCACTAAATGATTCATATCAGATGGTTCATGCTAAAGTTCTCATGTATTCTGCCTTCTAGATATCATCACACTTCCAGTTTTCTAAAAGTACTGTATCTTCAATTTTCCACTACAGCTAGTGGGATTTGCAATTGTAGGGACAAGAGAGAAACTTTATCAATCACTTCTCTCTCCTGCATGTATAAAATTAAGACAGAGACATGTCATAAATGGATTTTGATTTTTTAATTTTTTATTATATAACCATGAGATATACAGTTACAAAGATGTTCATGTTATGGTTTAAGCCATACAGTGCTCCAGCACACATCCCTCCACGAGTGCCCACTTCCCACCACCAATGTCCCCTGATTCCCTCCTCCCTCTCCCAGCTTACCTTTAGGGCAGGCGCTTTGCCTCTCTTCTCTCTCTCTCATTTTCTCTCTCCCTCTCCCTTCTTTTACACATTGTGGCTTGCAATACATACATTTAGAGGTTATCATGTATATGCCTTTGCCTAAATTCAATGCCAGTTCTAGGCTGGTATTATCATTTTCAACAACAATGAGCACATTGTTCCCTTCTCTGTCTTACCTAACCTCTGAGTCCACCACACTTGTGGTAGATTCCACCCACTGAGAAGACCTCCCTATTCATGTTTTGCCTGACCTTGGCTATTGGTAGCATACTATTTTTATATCCCATAAAAGGCATTAATTATATTAATTCCTTTTCCCTCTGCTAATTTCACTCAGCATGATCCTCTCCATGTCCATTCATTTATAGGCAAATTTCTTAACTTTGTTTTTCCTGACAGCTGCATAGTATTCCACTGTATAGATGGCCACCGTTTCTTTATTCAGCTATCTGTTCTCTGGCACTCTGTTTTTGTCTAGATTCTGGCTATTGTGAATAGTGTTTCTACGAACATAAAAGTACAGATGGTGTTTCTGCTCTGTGTTTTTTGTCTACCAGGGTATATTCCCAGGAGTAGTATGGCTGGCTCAAATAGGAGCTCAAATTATAGTTTTTGGAGGAATGCCGATATTGTTTTCTAAAAAGACTGTATCAGTCAATATTTCCACCAACAGTGAATGAGAGTCCCTTTCTCCCAGCATCCATACCAGCACTGGTTGTTCTTGCTCTTTTAGATATGTGCCAGTCTCTGTGGTATGAGGTGATATCTCATTGTTGTTTTGAGTTGCGTCTCCCTGATGATTAGTGATGATGAGTATTTTTTCATATTCCTTTGGCCATTCAAATTTCTTCTTTGGGATTTTGACTTTTTAAACAAATGCCATGTTGGCTATTTATTTGGGGTTTTTATGGTGCATACACAATGATTGAATGCATACTTTATTTGAAGTAAAAATCCAACCAATCATTGCGTATTTTAGAAGATTATTTTGGTCACTTTATCACTTGACATCCCATTATTCATCGATTTGCTCAAGCAGGCACCAGTAACATTTCCTTGGACACTATCACGTGCCAGTGTAGCTCAATGGTATATTTTTGCTTTAGGAATATGAAGAGCCTCAAACCATTCGTTCAGGGTCTTGGCGAAGAAGTTTGACTATCTTGTAGGTGGGCGGCCACGTGATCTTTTGACAGCCCGTGGGATCCAGTCAGTAATGGCTCTAGTCGCTGGGTCATCTCCAAATCACATTACATGTCCAGTCCACATGATTTTTCGATGTATTGGCAAACGAGTTGCCCCAGAAGAGAGAGACCCACCCACACCAGACTCAGCTAATTTGCAACCCTGGAAGATATCCAGACCCATCCACTTCAGACCCACTGCTGTGCTGCTCGGCTGGCCACATGTGGAAGCAACCCATAAACAATCTATGGAGCTGACCTCCCGTTAAGAGGCTCGGCCACCCTTTGGCTGAGTCCAACATTGCTCCAAGGGTTTACTCCCATGAGGAGTGGAGAGACCATGCTGGCAGGACTCGGAGTGGAGTTATGGGCCCTGCCAGTTGCCCCGGAAGAGAGAGAGACCCACCCACACCAGACCCATATGTCCCTTGGTGCACAGCCACTTTGCGGCCGCACAATATTTTTATAGGATACTGAATTTTGCATAGGTTCTTCCCAATTTCTTTCACATTTATACACAGTAAACAGCTATAGACATGTTTTAACTGATACCAGTAAGCCTGGCAAGAAGCCAGAGCAAACCACACGTCATGCAGTTAGTCATTCTCAACATCCAGACTCCATAGCTCCTCAGAGCTCCATCCAAGAGAAAACCTGATCTTCCCCCTTTAAGTTTCATCAGTAAATGCTCGGGTTGAGAGCTTTCTACTGAGACTATACCACCTACACGGTAAAGCCTCGCAAGCTACCTTGTTTTATTTACTTTTTATGCCAAAGACTAGTAACTATTATGGACCTCAGTTGCATAACCTGAAGAATGGTTTCGGGCTCCTTCTGTCCCTGTAGCAAGTAGATGCCCTTGGGTTGCACTTGCTCATGACAGGACTAATGGAGATGTTACTAGTGACCACTCGAGCAAATCAATGAACAATGGGAAGATAGTGATACAGTGAGACAGTGGCAAACGAGACAGCGTCCCTGACTGTGGAACAGCGGCGAAGGTCGGAGCTCCGGATTCCTTCTTTCACTTGAGTGAGGCGTGATATTCCAAGCATAGCTCTTTGATTCCTCTTTGGGAGACCCGAATAGCATTCTCATTCTGCTTTCGTAGGGCCCAGGTCTCTGAGGCGTATGTTAATGTAGGGATAATGGTGGAGTTGAAGAGATGTGCATAAAGCCGGAGGTTCTTTGTCTTTTTAGCTATTTCTTCAAAGTTTTTGAAGGCATTCCATGCCATTCTATTCCTTCTGTGCAGCTCAGGTTTTATGTCATTCATCATGTTGACTTCTAGACCTAGGTACACATAACTACTGCATTCAGAGATGTTTGTTCCATTGAAAGTGAATGGGGTCTCTGAAACTAGTTCATTTTTTATGAACATAGTTTTGTTGAGATTCAGCTGTAGACCTATCCACATTCTTGGTCAAAATCAGCCAGCAATTAGAGATAAATATAAGGAAGTTAGTTAATATCCTTGAGTAAAACTAGATAAAGGTGATTTACTGGATTTTTACACTAGGTGAATGAGATATGAGATATCATGAATGAAAAATGAGTACTGGGGAAATACAAGTTAGTTTGCAATAAAAGTAGCAATAAAATCAAATGTTCGGTTTTGGACATGTTTAGTACCTAAATCAAAGGCCTAATTCCTTTTACATAAGGAAGTGAATGTATAAAGTACATGTCATGGGGTAAATGTCTAAAGTTTATTAGAAGGATTAGTAAAGGCATTTTTACTGGTTTATGGGGACAAAAAGACTGAGGTGTGCTTGAGGTAGGATAAATGAAGAAGTGAATATAGTAGATGTAATGCTTTATTAAATTTTTTGAAGACCTAATGCTATATTAAATTTCTTAAAAAAGAACAGAGAAATATGGTACAAGTAATACAGGAGTTGAGGGGCCAGAGGTAGGTTGCAAAATTAAGATTAATATGCAAAAATATTACTGAAATGTTTGTGTGGTTAGGTATTATTTAGTATGGAGTGAAAAATATGACAAGGGGATAATTAAAAGATTGACCTCTTTGAGTTGGTGAGAGGGAAAATGAACTCATCCACAAATGAAGAGATTAGCCACTCAGAAAATAAACCATTATAAGATTGGGTATGTGGAGACAGAAACAGATCATTTGGTATAAATGATGCTAGAGGTGGGTAGGTGTTAATTTTCTGATTACTTCCTCTTTTAGTGAAATATGTGGTAATATCAGTTTAGAGTAAAATATGTAAGGGACACTAGAGATTTGGTGGAGGAGCGGAAGAGGAGTAAAATATTCTTTCCAAAAAGTGAATTACTAGAGATTTTATGCATAAAATATGTGAAAGAATGAATGCAAATTTTAGAAGTTACAACTTCGTTGAAACAGCAGTATGAGTCCCACAAAGATTCACTTAATTTTCTTGTCTTTGAGTAAATGTCTTTCCATAAGTGTATTCGTTCTATACTCACTGTCACTGTCACTGTCTTCCCGTTCCTCATCGATTTGCTCGAGCGGGCACCAATAACATCTCCATATGACCTGTCTCATACAAGTAGAGCCCAAGGGCACCTGCTTACTCCAGGAACGTAAAGAGCCTCAAACCATTCCATCAGGTCATGGGAATGAGGTCTATAATTGTTACTGGTATTTGACAAATAAAATATGACACGGGTAGCTTGCCAGGCTCTGCTGTGCGGGTAGCATACTCTTGTAGTCATCTCAAAATCCAGCATTCATTGATGAACCGCGCTGCTGCTTGCGGCCGTCGAGCCAAGCTGTGATAGGCTGGTCTGCTGGGTGGAGTTCTGACGAGGGGGAAGTCTGGATGTAGAAAATGGAGGTCCTCTTGGAGTGGGGGGTCATCTGGCTTGTTGTGAGGCTCTGCTGGGGTGGTGGGCCAGGGATAGAACCTGTCATCCCTCCCGGGCGCCTCATGAGTGGCTGGTCACAGTGAGAGCCAGTAGCAGCTCTGCCCCATGTCTGTCTCTCTGCCCCATGTCTGTCTCTACACTATGTTTCTGAAACTTGTTTTGAAAATTTTCTGATCTTCAACCATTATTGATTTTTTACTGAATACTGCATAAAGATAGAAGAATATTGTGATATAAATAGTTAAACCACAGTTTTACTACAAGTAGTTTGTGGCATAACTAATTTGCCATAAGGTAGTTTTTTCATTGAGGAATATTCAAAAGGACATCATGAAACATAAAAAATTAATCACAAAGTTAAAAATGACTCTTTTGGAGTCATGTGTTTACACATTTATAGCAACACTGCAAGAAAAATTGATTTCTGCATTTAACCTAAGCACTCATGTTCCAAGTTGTCATTTTGTCAGACTTGACAAAATTATATATTTTATTGTATTTTTTTGTCATCAAATTTACCAGAAATGTGAAATAAAATAGTGTAAAGCCAGACCTCATAATACCATACTAGAAAATCGTATCCTACCATTTTGCAGAGAGCTGATTCCTTATTTTCTTAATGGAAAAGTGAAAGCAAAATGATTACTAGCTTGAATATATTAATTAAAGCATGCCAAAGGTAGATGATTGATTTGTCAATGGAGAAATGAAACCAAACTGTCAACCAATTAGTTCTTTTTTCTTCCATGGCAGAATGGCCTGAGGGACCAATTAGTTATGCTGTGCAACTGCTTGCAGTGGAAGATGCTTGTGGCAAAACTACCTGACAGCTCTTGGGCCATTCTAAGTGAGTTAAAAGTATGGTTTAATCATGGAGCTTGAAAGGTAATTAACAGCATCCAAGGGGAAGTTATTAATTACCTTTTAAGTGGAAATGTGTATGATTTTCCCTGTACATTTTCACTGGTCTCAGAAGGAATTTGGTGAAAATATGAACACCAAGATATTTATGTGCACATTGATGCCACTTGTGCTAAAAATGAATTTCCAAGGTCCATAATAAATAAGAGGTAGAGGTAACTTGTGGCATGGGTTCTTTAAATGGCTTCTAACAATGACCAGAGAAACCATACCTTTAACTTTGGAGATTCAGGCATGAAAAAATAAAATAAAATGCATCAATATTTATCCTTCTTCAATTATGGGTGCTAACTTTTCTAAAAGGTATAATGACCTCAGTATTATAATTAAAACATGTATTCATCAGAGGAAATAGAAGAGAACAAGATTAGCAAGTAAATAGACTAAAATCTAAGTTCATAGTTTTGTATTGATTTCTTAGAGCATACAAATGAGAAAACTTGATTGGTTCTATGCAAATTTTTTTCAAAAGAAAATGTTGATAGAACTTGGCAGAAAAATAATTAATAATCCCCCAAAGTATATTCCACTTTTCTGGACCTCAGATACACACACTGATGTGTAGATGGATGACAGCAAAGAGAAGGAAGAGACATGACTATATAGGCTTGTGGCTATCGACAGAAGTAGAAATATATGAGAGAAAAATATTCAAGATTTTACACTTTGCTCTCACAAAAGTGTTTGCTTTTTTGAGAAAAAAATCAGAGATTTTTGTCACATTGCCTTGATAATCAAAATAAGATAGTGTTTATAAATATTTTAACATGCTGTCTAGATACACTATAGCATCTTGAGTATCAATTTTTTCAAATCTATTAAAGCTGATCTTGTTTTCTGCCAATTTCAGGTGAAGAGTCACAAAGACTTCAGTGATTTGCTGACAGGGTCATTACTTCTATAGCTCTCCAGGAAATAATTTCGTCCCTTCCTTCCTTCCTTCTTTCTTTCTTTCCTTCCTTCCTTCCTTCCTTCCTTCCTTCCTTCCTTCCTTCTTTCTTCCTTCCTTGCTTACTTCCTCACTTCCTCCTTTCTTTCTATCTTCCTTTCTATCTTTCTTTCTTTCTTCTTCTTTCTTTCTTTCTTTCTTTCTTTCTTTCTTTCTTTCTTTTCTTTCTTTCTTTCTTTTCTTTCTTTCTTTCTTTTCTTTCTTTCTTTCTTTCTTTCTTTTTTTCTTTCTTTCTTTCTTTCTTCCTTCCTTCCTTCCTTCCTTCCTTCCTTCCTTCCTTCCTTTCTTCTCTTTCTTTCTTCTTTCTTTCTTTCTTTCTTTCTTTCTTTTTCTTTCTTTCTTTTCTTTCTTTCTTTCTTTCTTTCTTTCTTTCTTTTCTTTCTTTCTTTTTCTTTCTTTTTCTTTCTTTTCTTTCTTTCTTTCTTTCTTTCTTTCTTTCTTTCTTTCTTTCT